>JAUZND010025639.1:0-24170 GCA_034780555.1 Coelogynopora nodosa
GGTTGACTCATCAAAAAAAGATTTTAAAAAATGCGTGGGCGGAGGGGGGGTGATCTAGAGCGCATCCTTCTATACTACTCATATATTTGTTATACCAATATTATGTTTGTTGATAAAATTCCCGTTTTGTTTTGTCGCCACGCACAGTCATATTGTAACTTTATTGATTAATATATATTTATTTCAAGATGTTTGCTCTAAATTGTTAAAATCATTTTTTAGCTTCATCTAAATTTTAGAACATTCAATTTATTATACATTAAGTGTTTTTTAAATATTTTAAATATTAGTTCACACTTAATAAACAAATAAATAAATAATACTTATTCAGAGTTTATTATTTTCTGTTTGAATGTAATTGGACTGTGATGTTGGTTTTTGTGATTGTGACTGACTGTGATTTTGGAATATTTTTTCAAGTTAATTGACAATTCACTTTTTGTAAGTCAACAAATATTATTTTTTAAATATTTGTAACTAAACTAAGCATAGCCATACATTTGATATGATCGGTTAAATGCAATACATTGTATGTCTATATCATACGTGTAATCAGAATCTGACACTAGATCAACGTCTAATGTCCAATGTTATAATGCTTGAGATCTAATTAACTTTGCATGAGATGCTTCTTTCTGAACAACAATACATATAGACCACTTGTCTTTATTTACATGTTTTAACACGTAACAAATAATCTAGAATATAAAAGTGCACTTTATAATAAACTCAGGTGTAGTTTAGACACGTATAGACATTTTATTAAATATTTGCTAATTGCACATCGGTTAATCTTCGTAGAGTATATAGATTCAAAATGATTAATTATTATCAAATTTTATTATTATTTGCGAAAGCATAAAATAAGTATTTTTATCATGTTTTACGTATATCTCGATTGATTTATTTTATTTACAAATTATATTTATTATTGTACTACATATATTGCATTTATTGTTTAATATTCTATTTTCGTAGATATTTAAAAAAATATTTATCATTTATAGTATTTCTTTGTTATATAACATTTACTACTGTTCTTCAACCTTTTTAAACAGTAATAATTTTCGGTATAATAAATATTTTTGAAATGTATGTATTTGTTTTCATAATTATTATTTTAATATCATTATGTATCGAAATGTGTCAATTTCTAGTTTTTCTTTACTGAGAATTATCAGATACAAGACTAATTTTTTTAATTCAATATTATTACGTGTAGTATACTTTCACCTATTGGTAATTGACCAGGATGTCAGTTAATGGGAGAATTAATTAATCATATTGTTAATTATAATGTAATATAACATCAATTATTATTTAAACTAATAAATATTTGAAAAACACATTCTGACTCTGAAAAGTAAGATTTTATCTCTGTAATATTTTTTGTCTTCAATATGCACATTAATTTCTGCTAAACATGAGCTAAAAGTTTCCAATTTTGTTATAATTAGCTAAAAAGATAACTGTAATATGTATAAATAAATAGAATGTAAATTTATATAACCGCGTTTAAAAATTGTCTTTTACCCTTTGGTTATAGGTGCGTACTTTAATAACCCCATTCGATGCCTTGTGTTCCCTGGTTGGAGCAATGTGTCACGATGCCGATCACCCAGGGGTCAACCAGGCCTTCCTCGAGAAGACAAACAATTACCTGGTTAACTTTTATAAGGTTGGTTTATACTACAAAGCACCAAAAATATCGGTGGAATATATATACTAAATGATGGGCTTAGCAGAATAATGTATACTTTTTGTGTATTAGTTATGTTGTGAAGATTATCTTGTGGTTAGCCCTCAAAACACGGCCTGTCCGGATCGTTTTGGTGAATCTTCTCCAATGTTTCTCGTCCTGTCAGCTCCGCACAACTTCCTGTGTCGTTATCCCCGACTATTTCTTCGGCCTGGTGTATTAATGTGTGGCCACCCAATTTCTCTTGATTCTTTTGTAGTGCCGAGCCTGCTTGTTTTTACAGTGCAACTATTATTTCATCCATCTGCAGATGTGGCAGAAGAAGCAGAAATGTGCCTCAATGGTCTTATTAAGTAGGCTTCTCGGGTTCCCGGCTGCGTTAATAACCTCTTCAATTGTCCTTCTCTCTTGCCAAGAGATGTCCAACAATCTTCTTCAGGCCCATAGCTCAAATGTAGCTATACGTTTCCACTCTGCCTTTCGAATTGTCCATATTTCTGAGCCGTATCGAGCATTCAAGTAGATAAGTAGCTCTATCAGCCATTTTTGTAACTCCGTGATCTTTCCAGACTCTGTGAAGCGCATTTTCGCACAATTTATTGTTTCGATCTTCCCTCGTTCGTTATGAGGGAACTAATACAGTTGAATGATCGTAATTGTGTCACGTTGTGTCCTCTCATTATCATAGGAGTAAAATCATAGTCATAGATTCACATTTTGTTAGTCTTCTCCAAAAATTGCTATTAAATTATAAACTTTTGGCCTTCATTCTTCAAACAATGTCGACCTCATCATTAGCATCATCTTGACTCCATTAGAGAAATGAAGTTTGTGTTCTCGTCACAATATGGCTTTTTCGTCGCGTCCTGTCGTTTGCAATGTCAACTTTAAAAAAAACCTTCTTCTTCGGTGCGTCGGGAACTATTGTCTCAGCAGATTTTACTAGTTCTGATGTTGCCAAATGGGTGGATGATATCGCTGATTACAAGAATCAAATTATAAGAGAGATGACTGCTGTGTTTTTTTTAGGGGGCCAACATGAAGCATCATCGATAGCAACAACTTCGGATTTAGTTTTACTGAAATTGAGCTGACATAGATACCACACTTTGTCGCGAACACCTCGATTGGAAGATAAATATCGTGACCAGACCAATGTAACCATGTATAATATTCGATTATCAGTTTTATAAATCTTATGTGCGCCAAGATTAATGTTAGGTGGAACCTCTCCTACCCGTCGTTTAATTTAATTAGAAGATACATGAGGATCGCAAGCTGAGTAGACGTCTGTCAGCAGCAAAAGAATAATAGTGGATGAATTCTCTCTCAACATTACCTACTTTTGATTTTGATTCGGTTTCGGTAATATATATATATTGTAATAATTAAAAAATACATTTATGCAAATTCAATTGAATTAGAAACCACCTTTGACTGCTACTTAAAGATGACCAAAAAGCACAAAGTAGAAAAATACATAATAATATGTATTAACTAAGTAAGAACTAAAAAAATTATTTTGTATATCAATATTATATATATATATATATATAACATTGATGTACCAAATAATCGTTTGTTTAGTGGATTATAATCGATGTATGTAAGCTGAATATATTTATATTATTTAACTGATAACTTTAATTAATTTTTATTATATTAATAATGCATAATATATGTTGCAATTAATGTTATTAACAAATTGTCATTGGTATATAAATAATTTGTTAGTTGTATGATTTTTAGCAGTAATAAATTTAATATTTTAAAATAATTTCTAGGGAAGACTTCTCAGTGTTTTTTTTGAGGGGAGGCAATAAAGATATGTAGAAACTCTCTTTCGTAAGACATCATGTTGGAGCTTACATTCACATTTACATTCAATCTTTTCTTGCTTTTGGCAGCCTAGTATGGAAGAAAATATTTAAAAAGATTAATGAAGCCAACTATAAAAATGTTCTTCAATCGCACTGTCTTCTGTCAAGCTATCAATCCTTCTGTCCAGCTGTCATGATTTGTCAATTATATTTTACCGACTGACGTGTTGACATTTCTATATTTTGCTTTTAATATATTTTTGTGCACTATGATTATTTGTTTCAAGTCTAATAAAAGACACAATTATTGTTAATAGCACTTGATCATGCAGTGAAAGTGAAGTTTTACTGACTATAAACAACAAGGTTCCCACACCCTCTTGATAACTCATTTAAACTCTAAAATTTTATGAAAATATAACAATATCCCCTGAGAACTCCTTGACTTTCATTTTTTAATACTCTTTTGACTTGACACTCTCGTTATATATGTAATAGTTATTCAAACATTGGTATTGTCTATAAATTTGAATAATTGAATTGCATTAAAAGTGACATTAATTCAAAATGTGAATTCAACAAAACTAATAACTTTTTTATTGTTAAATGTCGCATCATTATGTTTTTCTCTTCGATGTTAGTCAATATGATATATATACGCATTAAAAACCATTTGCATAAGAAAGATTAAACTTGTTAAATTTGACCCTTTGGAAACCCTTCAAAATCCCTTGAATTTGTCCCTTGAAGACCCTTCAAAATACCTTAAATTTCAAATAGGGGAAAGCGGGGGAACCCTAAAACAATAATTGATTCACATAATATTATATGAATATATCATTTAAACAGTTCAATTGAAACTTTTATTTATTATATATGTTTAAAATTTAATGTATTTATGTTTAATTACAAACAATTATTATTCGTTGTTAATTTTAATATCTCGCTTTAAAATGTATTTTTCCTAATAAAGCCGTACCATGGTCGCATAACAATTTGTTTTAAATTATTTACAAGTTAACTTATACTGTATCCTATTGCATCCAATAGCAAACCAATTATTGTTTCAATTATAACAATGTCGTCTGACAGAATAAGTTAATTACTGGTTAGATCATTTAACTTTTAAGTACTTTCCTTAAATTAATTTAATTTTTTTCAAGTACCTGCAAGTATGTTATGTTACGTTATATTTTATTTAATTGCATTACATGGCAATGCAATGTAAATGACCTCATTACATCGTATTTCATGATTATGGAGTATACCATGTCATTAACATAGATTTGATAAATATGTGTTGTAGTTGAATGCAACAAACGAATCATTTATATGCAAAGATATATTAAATATAGACTGTTTTGTATTTTTTGAAAAGTTTAAAATGGAGGTGGAAGTTGAAATAGTGCGTTTGCCAAATCTCCGGAAGACTAAACTCCCTTTCATTAACTCTAAATTAATTGTATAATTATTTATATTTTGTAATAATATAAAGCGATAAATTTAGCCACATATATTTCATAACAAAAACTATATATTCTTCTGATATCATTTTTATTTAATGCAAAGGGAAATATGTTTCAATTATGAATACTTTTTATTCTTTACAAGTCATCAAAGCAGGAGGTAATAATTTACAATAAAACACTTGATACACTCAATTTTATTATCCTAGTGAATTGTTACTATATGTAGTAAATTTAACCTGAATAATGAAAAATATGTTCAAATTTGAAGCTTCCTGGTTTGGCGTTTAAAATAATAGTCACAAGATAATCGAAATTGAATGAATTCCATACGTATTAATTAAACTGTTTTGCCCTGTGTAAAATTGAAGAATATTTATTCTATCATTGAAACATGCATAAAGTTATGTGCAGCCTTTGCATCCCTCAGATGAGTATCTCGACACTATGAATAGATTATCTAGCATTATAAAGTTCCAACGTCTATAATGGTCCTTGTAAATGAGTATATCCCAAAATCTATGGTAAGGATACATATATATACCCGTAAGAATGACCATTATTTTCTTTATTAAACTGAAAAATTAAAAATAGAGAAAAACTTTATAGAGCAAAATATTTCATTAATTTATATCTAATTTAATCAAATCTAAACACACTAAATGTTAATTTAATATTATTCTGCAATGAAACCAAAGTGTGAATAATACCTGCAAAAAAATTAAAGTGCGTTTTCTTGTTTGATAAGTATATGCGAAGTATAACTGTTAATTAAATATTTACATTTTATACATGCATGGCTTTTTAAAAATTATAAAATTGTTTAAGAAATATCCTCTGTTTTCTATTAATTCAATTTTTAAATTATATAGATCCTAAATTAAATTTTACAACACTATAGATACTTTCAAAATCTACAAATTTGGAGTTTGCGTGCTTAGAATATTATATTAAATTATCAGAATAAGTACATGAGTTTATGTATTTATTGTTGTATTTAGCATTAACATGTGTTTTATAGTTTATCAGTACATTACATGTTATACAAAATGTAGATGGAGTCAAAAGTTGTATTTTAGAATATATATTGATATAAACCTATAGGGTAATTTTGTACTAGTCTAAATATATATTAATCAATTATGAGTAAAGTTTTTTTGTTTTTTTATAGATTACATAAAGATTTATATTTAAACTGAATTAATTATTATTAATTTCCAGTCTCAATCAGTGTTGGAAAATCACCATTGGCATGTTGCATTCTCCATATTTTATGAAACCGGAATTTTCACTCATTTTCCCTCTGCTACATGGTAAGAGTCATTTACGTATTTGTGTTAAAGTAATTTGGTTTTGAAACTTTTTTGTTGTTGTTAATTTTTGTCGTTTTTTTAATGTCAATTCAGTTTATAATTATTTGTTATTATTTATTATTATGTTAGTTACTTTTGTTAAAACAGTTCTTACTTTGTAGATAACGCGTCTTCTATAAACTTGAGTTGTATTAGTTCGAGTATAAATGAGACGGGTATTATGTTTTTTACAGAAAATAAACTAACATTTATGTTATTTTTTGCTATTAAAATGTGTGCATAATGCTTAATGTAAAATTATGCATAATGCTACTAAAAACTAAATAAGGTACCATTTTATAAATATGTTGTGAATACTTAAAAGTTACAGCCAATGTATAATTCTAATTTTTAGTAGATTAATAATAGGTTGCATTAAGTATAATGATTATGTAGTATAAATGCCCCTTATGTGACAGAAGTTTAAAAAAACGTAAAAACGAGGAACCTAAAATGTTATATTTCATAAAATTTAGTATATTAAATAAAACATTATATAGGCCTACTTTACAATTCACTTTTCTAAGTTCTTAATTGAATAAAAAATATGTTTTCAAAAATTGCGAAAATGTACTTTTGATATTTATTAATCTACAACAGAATTGTGAATTGTTGTATAATTTATTCTTCCTGTAATTTTCTAAATTTTATAACGATATAATATTTTAGGTTTCTTGTTTACAATTGTTTTAAAATCACTATGTGATTTACATTACTGTTAAAATTGACTTTTTACAAAACGTCAAAACTGAAATTAATTGGTTATTACCCCCTACAACCCTCAACTGATTGTCGATATATATATAATTTTTGTTGTATAAACAGTTAATTGCTTGTTCATTCGCTTTGCTTTGCTTTCAGGAAGTGTGCAAAAAAGTATATTGTGAATCTTATTCTCGCTACTGACATTTCACAACAGACCAACTATCTCACTCGTTTTGTTGTAAGTTGCTTCCACCTGCTAGCTCGGTCAGATTTGTTTCAATGCAATGGATATATATGTGTATATTTTATTCTATTATAGTCTCTTGTGGAACAAAAGAAAATGGATGTTGCTAATAACGAAGAACACAAGCTTTTAATGCTTCAGGTAAGTCACTTTATAAATAGCTACTTGTTGTCAATTTTTAAACCTGAATGCTGTTTTTAGTTATGTCTAAAGAATGTATAAATACTTCTACCTTAAAAAAAGTTTCATAGTGTAATGTTCCTCATATCTTTCAACATTTTTGTAATGCCTATAATTGCATATCGAGCCATTTATAAGAAGTTGTTATAACCATGAAATTATTAAAATATTTGAGATTTTAAATGTTCAAACTTAATAAATTATTACAATTGTTTTTATGCTATGCGAATTTTAATTCAACACAAACATATATATAATATATAAACGTAGTATTTAATATTTTATAGAATTATTATTATTTATATTAATAAAAATATTGTAACATGTATCCCAACATTGCATTAAAATTTTTTGTTCATTTTAATTTACAATATTTTACTATTAGAATAACACAATAAAAATATTTATATTTCTTACATTTATATTTATATTTAATTATTATATTTTTATGCTTTTAAAGTAACTTATTGTTAGCTTTGCTGGTTATAAATTTCTGATATTTGAAAAATTAAAAGATTACACTTTAAAACATAATATCAAATGTAAAAATAATTTTATGTCCTTGTTGTATGTATTTAATGATATCAATAATTATTCTAAAGTATAAATGCTTGAAATGAAAGTATCCTTATATCAGAATAAATTTTGTTTCACTAGTTAGATTGATCTCTGAAGCTTCCGTATATAGCACAAGTTTATTTATTATTTTGTTCGCATTGACTATAGATAGTGGAGAGTTTAAATTTTATATTTAGGTCAAATCTGTTCAAGTTACTTTTCTGTAGCTTAAGAAGCAAATTATTTTAATCATATCAGTATCATTATCTCATAATAAATATTTTAATAATATCCTGCTATTATTACTGTCCAAGTTTTCATGATCACTGTTGTTCCCATTATGCGTGCCCTACTCTAATTTTTATTTAATATTTAGCCATGTCATCTGACTGAAAGTACTTCTATTGTCTATCCAATTTTAATATTTTGTATGTGTAATATAATAAAATATTTTGTAGACCTAAAAACCTCAAAATCTTCAAATATGATATCAATAGATACAGGACTGTGTTTGCATGGTACAAATAAATGTTTTATCCAAATACAATTTTCTTGTACAAGTGATATTAAGTATTTTAGTCAAATTATTGATTTGTTATAAAAATTTTGAATTACCGTTATTTATAAATATAAAAAATATCAATAACTTTGACATAAAAATTCTTTAGCATATATTTTTATTAAAATATTTAGTTTTAGTTAATTACTATAAACATGTATTAATAAATATAATACATATATAAATGTACTACACCTAAATCAATATTATGAATAGATGGCCCTCAAATGTGCCGACATTTGCAACCCATGTCGTGTTTGGAGCATCTGCTGCAGTTGGGCCAACCTTGTCTGCGAAGAATTTTTCCGCCAAGGGGATCGAGAAAGGCATCTTCAATTCTCCATAGGGCCACAGAACGATCGTTTCGTGACAACACCAATCAGAATACAAATAGGTAAACTACTGACGTTTGCTATGCGTATATAGATATACTGCAGAGAACTGCGCTCATTAGAGCAGTTGTGTAATCGAGTTTGTGTTCGTAGTTAGTTAGCTTTACACATTTAGCTCAATTATGTTTTATGTCATTTATAATAACTCGACATTTCATTTCAGTTTATTATGTTATTTTTAGTATGAAGTATCTTTAATTGTTTTCTAATAAATACATATTGTGATAAAACAAGAGGTTTTTCTTCATGAAAGATACTTCATACTAAACTGGATTTTGAGCTTAATCATGGTCGTCGATGCCTGCCCAGCACCTGGATGGGGGTTTTCTACCGAAGACTTGGACGCCGCCATCGTTGTTGCTGTTCTCAATATCCACGCGTTGGGACACGCCGCCCCTGTCGGTGGCGCGCTCTCACGAGGCCCGAAACTCACACGTCCTTGCATTGATTTGGGCGTCGAAACGGAAACATGGAATTCATTCATGCGGCGCTGGCAGACTTTCCGCCTCGAATCTGGAATCAATGCCGCCTCTACGCCGATACAACTGTTCCACTGCGGGAGTGATGCTCTCAGTGACGCCCTCAAATCGGACCCCGCAATCACAACAAAGATGGTTGAGGAAGTCATGGCGGCCATGAGGTCCTTTGCAGTAATTGCTGTCGCTACGGGGTCTTGAGCTCGGAACATGTCCAGATGCATCGAACTACACAGACGCCACGATCCGTGACGTCCTCCTTGCGGGGATCGCCGATTTAGACATCCGCAAAGAGGCCCTGAGTGCCGAAGGCATCCAACACAGGTCTGTGAACAACTTTGTCGCCTTCGTCGAAAGCAAGGAAAAGGCTCAAAATGCTCTTCCGTCCTCGTCGACGTTGTCAGCAGTGTCGTCGTTCAAGTGAGCCTCCGTATCACCTAAAACTCCGCCATAACCTACGCCACCGATTCGCTCAATTGAAAGGTCAAAGAAGTCTCCCTGCCCAGCTGTGGTAAACACTTTCATCTGTTTACAGAAGCTGCCCGAGGCTGGAATTCGCGTCCACATAAGCTATGTATCGATTGTTGGTGTACTCAGCTCGGCATGCATGTACAGATCCGCATGCAACTCAGGCCGCATGCAAAGTCTGCCGCAGAATAAAATGATGTGTCTGCTGATTCTGCCGCTTCATTTGTCCAGGTGTCAGCAAACAGTGCGTCAACTAGCAGGTCGCAGGATATACATGCGAAACGTTAACGCCCACATCGACGCCCAGCACAGCAACTTCATAACCGCCGTACAGTGTCATTCGAGCATCACATGTTCAGTAAAGGTAAGTGGCGCCGCGCATCTCATGGACCCCCTGCAAGTCAGCCTCAAAGTTGCATGTACAGTATATCGTCCTCAAACTGCACAGAGATTCAAGCGGTCGCAGATTCGGGCGCACAATCACATTTTTGGTCCTTTAGTGAATACTTGTGCGCCGGCTTCTCTCGCGACGACCTCTTGTCTGTCTCGCTCGGTTTACATGCGGCGAACTCCTCGCCCATCAAAATCGATGGCGCTTTCTTCGTTCGTCTCGAGGGTGGTACATCAGTATCAGTAGTATCGGCAGTATCACATGCCGCGCAATGGTCTACGTTAGCGATATGGTCAAGGGGTTCTTTCTGTCATACGAATCGATGCTAGATTTGGGCATTCTCAACATATGCTTCCCAAAGGCACAGGATAAGCTACGCAACACTAGCGGCGCTTCATCTTCTCCTTCAGCTACCGCAAATGCCCAGCCCAGCAATCATGATCGCACGCTCAATGCTGGCTGTAGTGCATGCCAGGAAAGTAGCATTTCATGTGACTGCCCCAGCGCAGCGCAGTGCCGGTACGTCCAGCTTCACTTCCCTTCACTTGCATACCGGCGAATAACACATCGATGAAGACATGGCTTCTCGACAGATATGTTTCTTCGACCTTCAATACTTTTCCACATCACCATCTTCCATGCATGTCTGGACCTCCAGTTGAAATTCACCTAGACTATGATGCACAACCGCGCACCAGCCACACAGCTGCGCCTGTGCACTGGAGACAGCGCGTCCAAGAGGATCTGCTGCGTGATGCAGCTCTGGGTGTCATTGAAAAAGTCCCGTACAACGATCCTTTCACCTGCTGCCATCGAATGGTAGTCACCCGCAAGCACGACGGAACTCCACGCGGCACAGTCGATCTGTCTCCCCTTAATAAATATTGCAAGAGAGACGTTTGCCTCAGAATCACCATTCCATCTCGCGCGTCGCAAACCTTGTCACACGTTGAAGACTGTTACAGACGCCTGGAATGGCTATAATAGTGTGCCTCTTCGTGCATCGGACCCGCATCTGACCACATTTATCACTCCATTCGGTCTTTAGCGCTATGCTCGCGCTCCACAGGGATTCGTATCTTCGGGCGACGGCTACAACTGTCACTTTGACGCCATTACCTCGGACTTTCAGAGTACAGAGCGCTGTGTTGACGACACTGTCTTCTATGATGAGGACCTCGAGGAGCATTGGTGGCGAACAATTGACTTCTTTTTCACTGCCGGTAGTGATGGCGTGGTTCTAAATCCAGAGAAGTTCCAGTTCGCGCAAAAGGGTGTCGACTTTGAGGGATTTCAAATTTCAGATAGTTCCATAGATCCACTTTCCGACTCCAGCGTCGACTACGGACATCCACAGCTGGTTTGGCCTCATGAACCAGGTAGCCAACTACTCCCAACTTCGCGACATCATGGACCCATTCCGGTCTTTTCTCAGCACTAAGCATCATGTATGCTGGACACCAGATCTCAATAGTGCATTCACGGCCTCTTAAGGCTGGGCAACAATCGTTCAAGCTATCCGACAAGGCGTTGAGATTTTTGATGTATCCAAAACGCCTCTCGTAGCACTGACTGGTACATACGTGGTATCGGTTATTTCCTGCTACAGCAGCACTGTGTATGTGCTTTGGAGATGCCGGACTGTTGCCCTGGCGTCTGGAAAGTTACATTGTACATTGGCTGGTTCAAGTTTTCTCTCTTCGGTCGAGCAGCGGTATGCACCGATTGAAGGTGAGGCCCTGGAAATTGCCTGGGGTCTTGAGCAGACACGTTTCTTCACTCATGGAAGCAATCGCCTAGTGGTTGTCACGGACAACAACCCTCTAGTCAAGATATTTGGGGATTTAACCCTCGATGAGATATCATACACGTGGCTGTTACCACTAAAGCAACGAACATTGGCATGGCACTTCCAAATCGCGCATCTACCGGACACGACTAACTTTGCGGCCAACGCAACCTCCCGACATCCAACTTCAAAATGCGGCACCCACAGCCTGAGCCTCGCTGATCAAGTTGAGCTTACTTTCGCAGCAGCCATTCGTTGCGAGACTGAGGAGTCAGCCGCCATACCATGGTCTCGTCTCGTTCAAGCGACCCAATTTTGGCACTGCTTCCAATAGTGGTGAGTGGATTCCCAGAAGACGTTACGCTCGATATCTTCCTTACGTGGCTCAGGTTTGGCGCTTTCGTGAGGCGCTGTATGTGTTGGATGGTTTTATCATGTACGAGGATCGCGTCGTGGGCCGCCCTCGCTTCGCAACCTTGTGCTGGAAACGTTGCATACAGCGCACCAGGGCGTCTCATTGATGGAGCTGCGCGCTCGTGCCATAATCTTCCGGCCTGGCATCACGGCTGACATACACAGACTTCGCACCGAGTGTTATGAATGCAACATGAATGCACCCCCCAGGCTCAAATTTCAAAAACACCGGCAATACCTCCTGGTAAACCTTTCGAGGTTGTCTTTTCGGATTTTTTTGTGGCCGCCACTATCTGGTGATAGGAAATCGGCTCTCACGATGGGTCGAGGTCTACGTGACACTTTCTGGAACCGCCGAAGCTGGAGCCGCTGTCCTAATTGCGTGTCTTCGCAAATTATTTGCGACCTTTGGGTGTACAAGACGAACTATCCAGCGATGGGGGTCCAGAATTCAAGTCCAGCGCTACTCGCGATTTTCTGGCCCGCTAGGGAGTTAGACATTGCGTGTCATCCGCCTACAACGCCCAATGAAATAGGCTAGCTGAAGTCGCAGTCAAAACTGCCAAGCGACTGCTGAGATAGGACATTTGGCCGACTGGATTGTTGGACTACGATAAGCTTCTCCGCGCGTTGTTGCAACTTCGCAAAACACTCCAGTTCCGGATTACAACATATCGCCAGCTCTGATAGTGTTTGGTAAACTGCTGCGCGGCGTCTAGCCAAATTCTCCAACCCCGCTGTGCACCAGACGTGGCGCGAATCTTGGTCAGAGAAAGAGTCTGCATTACGTGCTTGATTCTGCCAGTCATCAGAGTCATTGAACGAACATGCGCGCCCGCTGCAGCATCTCAAAGCAGGGGACAAGTGCTTTATCCAAAATCAGGCTGGTAATTCTCCGAAGAGGTTAGATAAGACTGGTACCATTATGGAGGTTCTCGATCACGACCGTTACTGCGTCAAGGTTGATGGTTTTGGTCGCGTAACCACACGCAACCGGCGGTTTCTTAGCGTTTTGTTTCAACGTCAGCCAATATTCGCGATGGTTTGGCGGCTCCCTCGACTACCATGAATGTGAAAGATTGGTCGCGCCCCAAGCCGCAAACGCCTACTGCGACTTCGCAACGGAAATCACCTGGAACGCAAATACCTGTGATAATTTCGGACGAGCCAGTCGGTCACGACTCACCAGAACCTACGGCTATAACATCTACTGATGTCGATCTGACTCTCGATCAACTCTCTCAAATCAGCGCGACACCATCTACACTCCCATCACTGGTAGCTAATGCAACTATATGATCAGTTTTTATTATGTACTACAGTTGTATACACTCCTCTAATTTCACAAGATCAAGATCGAAATAACAGAATGATACCGTCGTTGCGTTATAGTGTTATTCTCACAGTGTCTTGTTTTTCGATGTTTAATTGTAATATTTTTATCAGTCCGTGCAATCATCTGTAATTACATTTAAGGATCTAATTTTAGACTTTATTTAAATTATTTATAAAATATTAGTTTTATGGAGCATAATTTGTATTCGATATGCGATTTTATCTGTTTTAAGTGTGTTATTTTATATTATTTATATACATTTGAAGACAGATTATTTCAGATTATTTAACAATAAATTATGAATATTTATAAATATATTATGTAATATATAAATAATATTACGTAATACGATGCACACCTATAAATCAGTCCAATATGTTACATGGTTGAAAATCCATTAGTTACACAGGTTACCATACATAACCAGGTCAATCAATCCCGTTAAAGAATTTAATACGTTTTATTTAATTGTTATGTAATGCTTGATGGATACATTTTCTATCATAAGACTTATGTTTTCTACGTAAGTCTCTGTAAAAAGTGTATTTAAAGCAAAATATATATAATTAGTGTTATTTATCTGGTATTACTATTAAATTATAGTATATAAAATTATTTTATTTTTTGCATTAACAGTAGGTTAATGATTTTTATCAAGGTATATATTTCTATAGTTTCAACTTATAAAATAATTAATTATAGTAATCTCGTTTTATTAAATTTCTTATTGTTGTATAATGGGCACATTTTAACGGGTTCTAACTATTTTTAAATATGACTCCATTCCAATCGCATATATTTCATCAGTTGTAGCAAATTAGATTTTTTTTAAATTTTCGCTACGATGGTAATGTGTCTATAAATGTTTGATGTAACAACTACAATAAATGTAATAATATTTTTCCTTATTGTTCCTTGTCCTAATTTTGCTATTTAAATGTTCCATTTGTTCATAAACTCAACAGTATAATGGTTAATATAATTTAGTTAGTCTAGGGCCCTCAAAAAAGCTGGGAAGTAGGTTTTTTGCAACTAATACCCTCCCGACAAAAAAATTATAGGTAAATTCCTGATATGTCAAATTTCAGAGATTAAGAAAACTTAAAAAAACCTTTGGCGGTTAGGAAAAAATAAAGTATTTATATATTTGGCTACTTGACTATAAAATGCATGTATTTTTTATGTTTTTGCAAATAAACCATTTTGATTTGTCAAAAGTTGGGATAACCATATACTTTTCAAAACTCTTTATTCCAAAGATGTCAATTAGTGCAAAAGAAATTGGGAAATATTATCACTTAACTACAATAACGTTCTCGTTCATATAAATTTAAAAGGTTTTTGATTTATTTTGGAAATGAAATAAGCAGAATATGTACATATATATGCCATAGGTTCTTATAACTACATATATGTGCATTTATTTTTTATTAAAATAATTAAGAACGTTCACCACTACATACAAAAGACAGTTATGTGCTGGCAAAAAACTGTTTGATATAAATTTCCTTCTGACTTTTAAGTCATATGGCGTATGTTTTAACAAAATGGTGTCGTAATTAATGACGTCATCGTTATTGATTTTTATTTTTCAATTTCTGTTGCATTAGTTGGCATCTTTAAAACATAAGTTTTCTAAAAAAATTATGGTTATCCTGACTTTTGACAGATAATCATGATTATAGCGCCATAAACAAAAATGATAAAAAGTACATTAAAAGCACGTGTATGATACTCATGTAGCCAAAAATTTAGAACTACTTTTTTCTTATCATCTATGTTTTCGTAACCTCTTTATTCAATGTTACCCACAGGAAAAAATAGTCTCATCTGTCGATCGTGGGTGGGGGGTGCTAAAAACCGACACTTTTATGGGCTTTGATTCCCGGACTAAATTGTTTTGAAATAATAAAGCACATATTAGTAACCGTTAAAATTTAAGTTGATTACATATAGTTGCTTTAGATTATATGAATAACACAATCTTCTATGGTATAAATAAAATTTAAAAAATTAATTAAACTTAAATGAATTGTGAAATACCTGATATTTAAAATCACATTATAGATTATAGTGTATGCTTCATATTTAATTATTGTGTTGTAAACGAGAAACTAGAAACAACCCTAGATCAAAACCATCCATACACAGCCAATACAAAAACAACAAAAATGTCAATTAACATGCCAAACATTGAACGTGTATTGCGAAAAGTATGTTTGTGTATTTCTATTGAACACAACATTATCAAAACGTAACATATAAAACTATTTGAACTTGGTATATTACATTAAATAATTAACTCTTCTTTCATATTCCTTCAACGATTATTAAATTTGGATAACATTTTGACCACTGACGGTAAATAGTTTAGATGTTTTTCCAAAAATTAGTATCTATATATTTACCCTCATCTAGGGTATTTCTATTAGAATTATTTAATTTAATTTTGTGAATGTACATAATATAGTGACGAAAATATAAAAAATGTGTGTTTCTCGTTCAAAAATCTATTCAACAATAACAGCTTTGTTTGTTATATACCAAGTTCAAAATGGAAAATTTTTATTTGTATTTTGATTAGCATTTTCATTTCCAAAAATTATTGTATAATTTAATCTGATTTATTTATTTATTTGAATAATTTTTTTTACATATTTGAAATTAAATTATTAAATACCTTCTAAAATATTCAATTATATAGATTCTTTGATAAAAACTATTGTTTGATTCAAACGTTGATTTGTTGTATTTTCAATTGTAAAATAGTTTTAAAAGGGGCATTCAATTTAATAACGTCATTTGTTCTCCTTTAGTTTATGTTAATATTAAAAATCGATAATGTGGCCACTTTAACCGATTGTTTAAATCAGGATCGTTTGATATAAAGGGATTACTTCGTATTTTATCAGATCATCAATTAAATGGTGGTCGAGGTAACCAATTGTAGTTTGATATCATTTATTGTCTTCTACATTTTTGGGACATGTTGCTACAGTAGACCTATATACTATATATATAATGAAAACAACCACATTCTTTTATGGTTAATTCATTGATTGATATATTTTTATTAATTTTATATATTTTAATATGCATTATACTTTTTTTTAATTATTTATTCTAAGAAATAAATATTAAAGCCATTTTGTTATCATGCATTACTACAAATTTGACAGATTTTCTATTATAATTGGATATAATTGATTCTCAACCGTTTTGGTTAATGTATGATAATTAAAAATAATCTGTATTCCTATGTGTATATGATTACAAATAGTTTTGTGTACCGTTGTGCTACGTTTCTTATATGGGTATTCAATGAAAAGCTCGTTTCTACTTAAGTGTATTATCAATGGTACAATTTATTATCCATATTGAGGCTAATGAGTGTGAAATAATGTAATACTTCTATGCTGAACCATATTCATCAGCTACAATGTTAAAATTAGTCAATATATTGTATAATCGTAGGCATAAAACTGCTTATAATTTATAGAAATTGTTTTACTTAGAGAAATACACATAAATAGCGTAATAATATAATATTTTGAAACGATTTAAAAATCAATCTTAAAATTAAATCGTACATAAATAGTGCTCTAATAACATACTGCTTGTAGACACGTCTCTAACTTATCAAAACAATAGCCTATAACCGAAAAAGCTTCAACATCTAATAAGCTACGGGTAAACCTTTGCCAATTTATTACTGTCGAGATTCTATGTTACCTTAGTTTTAGTCTGGCAGGCCTCAAGAGGATTGCTTATTTATCCTTTCTCAGTTATTTATTTGTATGCATTGAAATGCAATTATTGAAAAGCTCAGCTTAAAAATCCCATCATTCCTGTTTCAACTCCCGGAATTTTATCAAAGCGAGTCGAATAAGGCAGGCGATACTGAACTGACAAGCTAACACAAGTGGGTAGTTGCTCAGTGAGGTTGCTGGGACAATTAGGGGTATCTAATGCAGGTAGAGCATTGATTAATTACTCCGTTGACCCATGCTAAGAAATTTATATAATTGTTGCCTGTAAGATTTTGTATATGATCTTTTAGTATTATACATATCCCACATTATACTAAGCATTGCAACTGTAATAATCAGATAATTTAGATGGTTAATACTGATGTAACTCGGGAAATTTTTAGTTTCGAAAAAATACCAATCCACTATAAATTATCCTGCGTTTTTTTAGAAATGCTTTATTTTTCTTATTTTGAAATTATATTGACCTAAATCGAAAACGTTATGGACGGTAACCGTAAATATTGATATTTCACGCTGCAGTTTTAAAGACGTCGATACTTTTTTTAGTATTAAAATTATAAATTAATTCTGTCGCAAAAATATGCATCATTTTTAGTGTTTGACAGTTATTAGTTTATTTTAAAACGAAATTGTTTATTATGATTATTTTTTAACTAGTGACATATGTTAGTTAGATATTACTAATAAATTGTTTGAAGTATTCAGAGCTCACAACGAGAACAATATATAATTTGGTACGAAAGTACTGTCTGGAGTGTTAAACTATCATTGTAGTCTAAAAATGGCCAATCTTATGGATTGACGTGCGGATTGTGGGAGCTTTATCTAAATATTTCCCTGGGCTCTAGGAATATGTGTCCCGAATAAAATAAGTAACAAAAAAATATTATTGATAAGGTACCTACTTCAATTATATAGTGATGTTAACACAAAATAATCTCCATCAAATATCCTTACAGTTTCTGATTATTTCTGGCATGTTGAATTGAAAAACGTTATAATGATATTGTTTCACCATGGCTTTTTAGAAAATCAATATTATTTATTAATTTTTTTGATGTCCACACTGATATTGAAAAAATTATAAAGAGCTTGAAATAATTTCAGTAAAATTTTATTAACGTTTTTGATTTTACCATACATAAAATAATAAATATAAAATGTGCAAAGATATTTCATTAATTTACATCTACCATAGTGAATATCTAGCTGTACAAATATCCCCAATATACTGAAAATGTTTCATACGTGTAATCCATTATGAATTTTTATGTAACATCAACCATTTTTTTATCATTGGTGTTTTAGTATAATTTCAATGGTCTAAAATAAAAAATGGTATGTATATAATTTTAACAGTTTTACATGATATAATACATAGGCCTACTAGTTGCATACCGTTGTCTTTTTTCAATGTACTGGTCGTTGAAATTATCCGCTAAATATTTCGTTAATATTTTTGCCTAGCATGTTCATTTTAGATAAACTTTCTGGATAATTAGAACGGTTTTGACTAGGTCACGTTTTTTGCAGTATACAATATGTGACTTGTTAACTTATAATACATACAGTCAAAGAAAATAAGGAAGAAAATATTGAAAAACATCAAATTGATCTCTTGCATGTATAGGAGACAAAACATCCTTCTTTAGTAATATTTCAAATGTAAGTAACATCGAAACGATTACTATAGGGGCTTCTTTATTAATTTAGTTAAAATGTCTATACCTAGTTTCTTAGTGTTTATATTATACTATTTATATATAAATTTACGTTTGAGTTACCAGTTATATATTCGAAAATTGTTACTATTTTTACATTTTGTATAATAAGATTTATTTTAATTTTTGTAAAAGACTATTTTTCGTTTAGAATCTTTCTATTTATTGGTGGATGATTAAATAATAACCTGCTTAGCGGGTTACTAAAAAAATACTACCGGTTGTCTAAATCATCTTAACCCATTAACGCCCGAGTATAGAAAAAATGAGGGGATTTTAATCATTATATAATTTTTAACATTTTTAAATTTTAAATTTGAACACACACTTTCAAATATAAATTATCGATAAGACCATATTACTGTATATTTCTCGGGAAGTATGACAAATATGTTGATAATGTATGTCCATTTTATATTGAAAAATTTTCAATATTAATTGATTACTAATGTGATAATAATTTTGACCAATTACTTAAATGAATAATTATTTATTCTTTTTAGTTTTATAATATGGACTGACAATTTTAAGCGCATAATCTTCAGAAATCTCGCATTTCTAACCTGAAACGTACATTATAAATGGGACAGTTTCTGTTCACTTTTCTATCAGTCTTATTAAGCATCAATGCTGAAGAGATTCTCTCAAATAATGAGGGTAAATTTCTGTATTGGATTTTCATATCAATAAAGTAAAACAAACACCGTTTGTATATTCTTTATAATTTTGTTATATAGATCATTTAATTCACTAAATAAAATCTTATAATATCGTCAGTATCGTGATGGTATTACTTTTAATTTAAAATCTACTTCATAGTTTCAAGTTATCTTGGAAATACTTAGATCACTCTGTTATCCCACACCGGCGGCCCACTACATGCAGGCTTCATCGAGTTCCTGGTGAAGCCACTGTTTAAGCAATGGCACAACTTCCTGCAGAGTCGCACGTCGGCCCGTATGTGCCACCTGATAGACGTGAATCTGGCCAAGTGGCGCCAGAAGATGCCCGTCGAGAACCACAACAACTCGGCCACTAGCCAACAGCAGCGAGCCATCTGCCCCTGCCTCGCCAGCTGCAGCTCCTCCGCCGTGGACCTGTCGCCCCTACATGAGGAGACGGTCACCCCGGCATCCGGCCTGGGTCACGGAAGGTTCATTGATTATACATTTTAGTGAACATAGTTTTAATTCTCACGGTTGAACTTTAGTGGATTTTATAGATAAATCGTTTTTACCTTCTAATCTTCCTGGGCCATACAATGATGCTAAATTATATTTCAATATGTTAGGATTTTAAAATTGCGTTATTTAACAGGTATAGCCGTTAAGGATATATGTAAAATATCAAAAACTATAATAAAGAAAGTGTTTTTACAATTTCACTTGGCGATTACCGTGTTTTCTATTAAGAAAGCATGCAGGTTAAATATAAATTTTGTGTAGTTACAAAAGTATGCCTTTAGAAACCCGAATTTTTTTAGTATTTAATATTCAACAGAAAATAGTTGTAGCAAATACATAATATATTATTTTTTAACTTTTTCGGCATAATTTTGACGTCTAATTTTGTGAAGTTTCGAAAAGTTGGGCAAATTTACTCCGATCTGTTAAACTTTGTCCACAGTGGCCACTCTTCATTATATAAAAAGAGAAAACACACTCAATGTTCGCCCTCTTTTCTCTAGTCAGATGGAGGATGCGGTGAGCGAGGCAGGAGATGAGGTCCCGGAGGTGGGGGAAGCTGTTGAGGAGGGCTGGTTGGCCGTCACCTGCAAGACTGCTCAACTGCGCATGCCCGTCAACTTCGTCGGCCGTGACAAGGTGAGACTGCAACTCTATCAACCCCCTATATTATCTCTCTTCTGCGTAATTGTATATGTCAATGTATTACCGTTGATGTGGTCTCTTTGCGATTAAACGTTTGCCTTTTGTATTATTTAGATCGATAAATTGCTCGATTGATTATCTTATAATAATATTAAGGACCGTTTTTTTAGAGTTTAAGTCTATGTTTTGTTTTTAACTTTATTAATATTTTTTCTGATTCGATGGTAAAACAATTTTGGAGTTCAGGCCTTTTTGTTGTCTGATATAGATTTATTTGATACATTTATTTTAAATTGTTGCTGTTATTTTACTTGTTGTATTACTTAATTATTATTTAAGTATTATTATTTATTATTATTTATTTATTATTTATTATTATTTATTATTATTTATTTATTATTTATTATTATTTATTTATTATTTATTTATTATTTATTATTATTTATTATTTATCTCTTATTATTACTTGTTAATTTACTTAATGTATTGTTAATTTACTGTTACTTCTATTTTTATTAGTAGTTTGATTTTGTAGTGATATTATGCAGTCATATAGAATTGTCTAACTTAATTTTCTATTATAGTATGTTAACCAACTCTGGAAATCCTGAAATCTCCTGGTATGTAAATTGATTTCTAGAAAACCTGGAAATATCCGGCAATTCATCCTTTTTTGTAAGGTTTTTTACTAAATCTTAATCAGTTTTAAAATTGGAATAAGTAAGCGTTTAAGAAAATGGAAAATGTGATAAAAAATGCGCTAAATGTAAGATGGGATATTTATATATTATTAATCCTCACTGTCTATAATTATAACATAATATTTACTCATCTGTATCATGTATGACATGAGCTGCATACATTAAATAAACAAAAAACTTAATTTATTCATTTAATTAATTAATAATATTTAAAGATTTACTATTTTTCTTCTATAATAATATTGTTTTAAATTATCTATTTAATATTCTCACGTTTACTATGTTAAATATATTTTAATTTTTCTTGAAAAATTTCAAGATAACTATACTTAAATTACCTTTAAATTTAATACCAAAGTCTAGTTATTTCCAGTAGATAGAATTGCATATTTCTTGTGTTTATCTGATATTTGATATGCGTAAACTAATTTTACGTTTAATTATTGTGGGCGAGAAGGTTTTTTTTATTAAACACAATGTGTTTATCACTAAACACATGCGTTTAATAAAAAGCCTTCTTGGTCACCATATTTAACGTTTTATACAGCCATTAAATAAATTTATGAAAACCTAGAATTATATATATATGTATTTAGTTGTATTTTAATGGTGTTATTATGTCAAATGAAAAATTAATAACATATTTTAAATATAGAAAAAATCGATTTGTCAGAAAGAGTACCAATTTTTTTCTCGGACTTTTTTTTAATTTTTGTAAGTTAATTTAAAAATAGAGATTTGCCGCTAATGTAATTATTGCAGAAAATTATGAGATATAAAATAATAATAAAATTATGAAAATTGTTATAAAACATATAATTAAAATTAGTTTTATGTGGTTTTACAACAATAAAAAAAAACCATCCAAAAATGTCAATTTGACTATTCTACAGTTAATCTCATAATATATAAGTTGTAATGATTTCATTAGTTTAATTGATTTACTGTGATTTCTAACAGAGCTTATACTTGTATGCCTGTTGCGGCCGAGCATTAACCTGTGTGTGAAAATATGTCTTTATAGTAAATTATGAGATATACCGACATGATAATATATCACAAAAAAGCATCTTTACTCTTTGTCTTATCGCTTCATCTCTTTGTTCTTTAACTGTGACGTATCTGTTGCTAATGCTTGAATCATTAAATTTGATAATTTTATTTTCGTTCATAATGTATTACAGTACCTACAATACAATTAATGATAAATCAGACACATCTATCTTAATTAGTGACAACATTTCATTATATTAAATTTCTAATGTAAATTTCGTATAAAAAATCTTTGTTTTATATGGAATAAAAGCCTAATGAAATAAATTCAACGAGACAAGGCTAAACATTTTACTGTATATGCTTGTACGTAGATGAAGGTGTATTGTCATTTTTTACTTGTTAAAACGGTGATAATGTTAGCTAGTATAACGTTCATAAATTATATTATTTGCTTTAATGGACTATTTTAGTCTGTTTTCTCAACAGTTGCCTACCAACACCCATTAACATTTGATAGTTACGGTAATTGCTGGCATAGAATTATAAGCATTAATTATTTCCAGCGTTAAAAGAAATTGATACTCCTTTGGCTTCATACTGAATTATTCTTTTATACTAACAGGGGTGAGGGATGTTACACACCTCTGAATTCTTTAACAGTAGCCTATGGAACACTTTAATTTGATACGTTTTTGCCGGATGCTGCCTATACCCTCAGTGCATGTATCTTGCCGAATGAATTTTTAAATTTGCCTTAGTAATGCAATTATTAAATTAATTGTAGTCAGCAAATCCGGAAAATATTATCAGTACGCCGACTATACGTTCTTATTTATAGTTAGGTGCACTTGAAACTAGAATACTTTGTTTTTAATTTCAAATAACACTGCTGTGGCTGGGTAATCTAACTGTATGTAATTTCATGTTATTCATTAAATATACCTTATTTTTGTATAATACTTTTGTATATGAAATTTTATCGGGTATATTTTGCTGAAACTAATTTCAACAAACTTGTATAGTTTAAATTGACAGAAACTGAAAAAAATTATACTAATTCTTGTTCTAATTGTATAATCTTGGGAGACATTTCTTATAAACATATTCCTCAGTCAGAGCTTAAAATGGAACAACTATTTTTAATCAATTATTTTATTTAGATTAAGTGTGTTATACAAAAAGTATAATGTGATGTCTTTTCTTTTAATTTTGCTAATAGTTGGGAAATCATTTTAAAAATGGGGGGCCTGTGGCGGGGGGGGGGGGGGGGGGGGGGGGGGGGGGGGGGGGGGGGGGGGGGG
>JAUZND010025650.1:0-24167 GCA_034780555.1 Coelogynopora nodosa
ATTCAGAGAATATAAATCCAATAAATGGAAGAGTCGTAATAAATTAGAATAATTTTCATCAGCATCAGCAACTAATCCAATCAGTAATAAACGCTTTACTCCAGTGTCTTTGCATTTTTTAGCAGAAATTCCTTCATCATATGTCGCTCTTTTTGATTTAGGAGAATGATCGCTTTTTGTTGAATGTGAACTGTTATCTAGTATACTCAAACACACTTTCAAGAACCCACCACCTCCATCAATTGATAATTTCATGATACAAATTATGATTACAATGATTTTATAATATTAAAGAGGAGATTCTATCATTCTAGTGATATTAAAAATGTTATAAAAAATATTGTAATAAAAACATACAATGTAGCTACAGGTTAAAACTATTCATTTTCTATTGTTTTTACATATAATTCAAGCATGTGCTATAAATAGATTTACAATTTGGCATTTTGCAATTAGATTTCCCTTAAACTGCAGTAAAACACGCCACTGTAAGTAAGCATGCCGCTTCTATGTTATTCCTATTTCTATGGTTAGTTATATGCAATTTGTGCTGCTACAATACGCATGTTTAATAAATAGATAGCAGATTTGAATTCTATAAAAATTTAGCAGGTGCTTAACAAGAACATTACGAGTTGGTTCTTGGTGCTAAACACCCGCTATATATCTATAGAAATTGAATCTGCTCTCTATTTACTGAACATGCATATTGCCTAGTCCTTTGTGAAATTAAACAATGACATAACTTAATGAAAATAGAGTATTATATTGTATAAAACTATCGAATACATATTTTAAAACATTTAGATGAATAGTAGAGGTCAGTATGACCCTAGACAGTTACAGTATTAATGTACATTAAAATTAAATACTTTTTGGATACCTTGGGTGTGGTTTTCTATCTATTGGTAATACATTATGGTGGCCTAAATTGTTTCCTTCATGAGTTATATAGCAGTTTCAGTTTTATGGCAGCCATTTTGAAAAAAATCTATAAAACGATGTTACAGATTTTTTTTAAATAAAGTTTATACAACTTAGCTATCTATATGTGTTTCAAAAGTGCCATCACATTTGCTGGGCATTTTTTTTTACTAAATTTTTATTCAGACCCAGTGTGAATTATCAATATTTATAAGATAAATATATCAAAAATATACTATTTTCTAATTATTCTAAATATTGATTAATTTTTTATATTGACTTAATAAAAAAAAAAATATTGATAAATATTCAAATTAAATTTCTTATTTTTGTATAAATATAATCAGTTATAATATTTAAAAATTATACTGATTATGTTATTAAATACTAAAATTAATTTAATACATTATGATATTTCTGTATATATTTTGACGTTTTATTTGTGAAATATACCATATTTTCTTTATATATTTCCAATTTTTTATTCTTATATAATAGTATTTTTTGTATTACTTAAAACTTATAGACAAAACAAATGATAATATTCCTTAATATCTTAAATTAAAATTTAAAACTTTAATATATAGAACACAAATACATAATTTTATTTTAAGGAAATTGAGTGAGTAATGAAATTATGTTTATGGTATTAATGAATAATATTAATACTTTCAATAAATTATGATTTTGTAATAATTGTTTAATATGATGTATTTAAAAATGTAATGGAATGATTTTTTTCTGTAAGGGATATTAGAATTTTTCTTAACAATAGCAATAGGTTTACTATGCTTAATATTTAAACTTTAATTAAGGTTTTAATAATAAAGAAGATCTAAAAATAAAATATGAAAATGCTTAATAGATATAAGTAACTTTAATTGGCGGGGGGGAGGGGGTAAAAAATTGTACTGTTCCCCAACAATAGTATTGGGTGTTGGGAGGGGGCTGGCATGCACCCCTGTTCTAAATCCGGTGTTGTATATTATGACTATGGCCTAAGGTTTAAAGTAGTGTGATAGTATTGACCAATGTACTACATGTCATAAATTATATCTGATGTTAGAAAAGTAAAAATGTTGATATACTTACAGTAAAATATGTTTTCCTCTTTTTATTAGTACATTTACTCAATTTAATAATGAGAAATATATGATTTTCAAATAAAAAATTATAATAATGTGTTTCTTGCTTTTTTGTGCATAAGTAAATATTAATTTGCGCGGTATTGACAGTAGTCAAAGAAATGTAACTCTGTTTAAATTACCTTGTGAATTAACTTATTAAAACTAATTATATATTTATATGAATATAGTAATTTTAACTCTGAATATATTTACCAAGTAAATGTTAAAATTAATAATGATTAAATTATTTATTAATTTTACATAAAAACTAATAAATCAAAACAGTCAATGTAATTTTTATAATCCTATTAGGACTATTAGTATTTTTATGGTTATGTTATCTATAAACATAATAATTTTTACGTATAATTTTTTATAAGTTAAATATATTATTTATTAAATAAAAATATAGCATACTATGTAAGAAAGGATATGTTTTGACAGTTTTATTTGACGTATAACTAAAATGTATACAATTTAATAAATTTAATACGTTTTTAGATGTCCGAAATGACGTCTCTCAAATTTGGGCCCTTTTTCACCCCTCCAACCTGTATCACGCACAGTCACAAATTTCTGAACCCCGTTTAGAAATTGTAATCTTTTTAGGAGTCGTTTTCCAATGTCTACTTCAACATAATTAAAATCGAAACATGCAAATTCTTCTTGCTCGTCATATTGTACAATGATAGACACACATATTAGTTCCCGTTGTCGTCTTGCAGCGATTCGAGATGGGAGTATCTTATGACGTAGGATATCAGCGGTCATACTTGTTTTACAATGTTTTAAGTGAATTTTAAGAGAAAGGACAGTAGCGTGATATATGCCTTGCATTTACTGCACATACGAGTCAAAAGCTTTGTTTGCATACTAGGGAAACAAAAATCGTAGGGGATTTTGGTGAACTTTTGAACTACTTTCGAAGGAAACATTTTCTGAATCTCTGACGCGAAAATTGGTAAAAATATCTGGCTTGCCATGCAAAACATTAAGCCAAGTTGATGGTGCTGCTGCACCGATATTTGCGGTGGAAGAAATCTTTAAAATACTTTTGAAGAGTTAAAAATGATACTGCGCCTATCACCACAGCATTCAGCTATGTTATATTTTATGATTTGCAGAAATTACTGAAATTCACATACATGAATTGCCTTCCATTCTTCCGTGAATGCCATCAAAGTACTTGTTTCTGAAATCTCTGGTTAGAATTATGAGTCTACAGCAAGTTAAAAGTTTTGGCTATCGTCATTGTCGCTATCACGATTTGGGAAGGTATAGGCTGATAAATTCAGATATAACTGGAAAATTGTTGATAACTGTGACACTCCAGACTTCCGCGAGAACCATACCCGCCTTCTGAAAGTTCTTCAATTCCAACGTCTATCAATTGTCTTACCTAAAAGTAGGTCGAGAATAAAATGTAATATAAATATAACATATGTAAAACTATTAATCGACTTACCACTGTTGTCTAAATGTGATCCAAATAAATTATAGGGAAGCATTAAACCAGCTAGGTCATGTGGTAACGGTGCCATTCTTTTTTCGGCTCTATTAAAGACCGATCTTCCAGAAGCATTCGTTGCCAAGTTTTATCCCCTACTACTATTAGCCGTTGTCTGTTTTTCTGTCTGCTCCTTGAAATGTAGTGGATCTCAAAAGTGACCAGCCTCTAACAAGGAGTTGTCTTTTTCCTTGCGCCAACTAGGTTCGGCGAAAATGGTTTTCTAAACATTTTAAACTTGGCATAAGGAACTAGGGGCACCGAAAGAATTACAATGGGATATATAGGCATTGATTTATTAATGAACGTAATCTCGAGATAATAATATCAATTGTATGTTCTAAAATATTTTAACATGCTGGATATAGTAGGTACATATCGCGATTTGCGTTATTACCGCCATCAACTGTAATGATAGAAATTGGTATAGTTTGATTCTCTTGAGTATAGAAAACTTCTTTGAATTCCTTTAAATCATGTATCCTTTTAAGATCTTTGTTGTGCTGCAAGGCTGAAGAAATATATGTTGGCCAGAATATGACACTGCTTCTGAATTTAAACAATTCGGTCTTATACTCATCTAGTTTAGACCTGACTGCCAGTGGAACATTTCCTTCTGATTTTTTCGTTTCATTCCATAAGGCAATTACCTCTCTTTGGCATTTGGATTTTTGTAAATTTGGGTAAATATTGCAGTATGCTTTAAAAATCTGAGCACAACTGTCGAAATCAGACATTTTTTCGAATAATTTTTGAATACGTGTAAACTGTTTCGATTAATTTAAACAAAAGAATGTGCTTTAAACAGGAATATTTTGTGACGTCACCATTTTGAAAATCCCTCCTCCCCCTTCATTACGCTTTGTCACGGAATTATGAACCCCCTTCCCCTATCCAGCTTGACATCATTTTCGGACAGTCGCTATATTATAAAAATATATATATATTTAGAAGTTTAATCGAATTAAAAAAGTAAAAATTATTATAATTAAAAGTATATAAAAAGTAGTAGTTAATCATGAATTTAATCTTCGGCCATCAATCATAAATTAGTATTAATACTTTATGGTACTTTAAGTTATTTATAGTACGCTTTAATTTTTTCTTCTATCAATAATAATTTCTCGAAAAATCATATTTTCCACTAATATTTTCGTGGAAGCCTTTTACTGGAGTAAAGAAAATATAATACAGCATTGTATTATGTAGGATTAGGCCTACATAAGCTTTTTTTATGTTGTTTTATGTTTTATTAAATTATAAGCTTCTATTACTTTTTTTCTTCTAATTTACAGAAAACATGTAGTAATAAGCGTTTAATAAATAAGAATTTATTAAATTATTTAATAATTGATTTTTACAATTAAATATTTTTTTGACAAAATTAATCAAATATGTTTTTCTCATAAAATTGCGTCAATTATGCATGTCTAACTATGATGTCTGGGACAATTTTATATAATTAAATATATATCATAATTATTATTATAAATGTATTTATCTAATTAACTGGTATCATTATTAAATATAATTTATATTCTATAATGATGTATTATTCTAATTATATGTATAATTATGTATGTATATATTTTTAGATGTTTGTACTTATAACTACTTTATATCTACATCTTGAAATGAAAAAATTATGTATCCAGGTGTTTGCAAGATATTAAATTTAGAATTTATTCTGCAATTCTATAATTATGATTCTAACTTGTTTCGTAAAATGTGTTAGTATGTACAATTCAATTATTAGTTATTAATTGCATACTTCATTATAAATAATGGATTAAAATAAAATAATATAAGTCTCTCGGAAGTCCTTTTAGTCCTGCAAATTTATGGATTCGGGATGGTTTTTGTATATGAATACATCAGTCCTCTCAATAAATAGATATATTGTTTTTGCTCCCAATACAGCATTAGTAGTAAAGAAAATGAGAAGCCCTCGCTGTAGGTTAAAAAGTATAATTTCACAAATTTTCGAACCTCTGGTTCCTAGTCATGTGACTAACATTTGACTAACATGTGACTAACATGTGACTCATTTTCTTTCCTCTCAATAAAGTTTTCTTAAAATAGTAAACGATATTTTCATTGAAAAGGCACAATAAAAATGTATAGTCAGTGGTTTTACATGTATGAATTGAGCGTTCTTATACGTATAAGTAATTTTGTGTTTTTCGTTAGTTAATAAGTATGCAGCTTGTAATTGTGTCCAAAATTTGAACAAATTACTATGATGCTAATATTTTGAACCTGATCAGATGATTTAACTATTTTGGTAAATAATTTTCAGATAAGCATTATATAAATAGTCTATACATTTACAGTTCAAACTTTTTTACCTAATATTTAACCCTGAACATTTACATTTTTTGTAATGAAAAGACTACTGCATATATATTAGGGATGGAAATATATTCTATCGAATATAGAAATTATATTATACGAAATCCATAATTTTAGTCACATCAAAATTACTTTTTTTCTATTTTCACATGTAGGGTTTTTTACTTCTCAATTATTTTATATAATATAGCTTTCACTATGATGTGTGCGGCTTTTTAACCAATTTTACAATAAAATCTTTTGTATAGTTTAAACTTAAATTTGGTTTCGATTAAGCTAAACATACTATTTTGTTGTACCAGCGATGTTTAACAAGCATAGTGTTGTACCAGCGATGTTTAACAAGCATAGTGTTGTACCAGCGATGTTTAACAAGTATAGTGTAAAACAATTTATATTAGCATGAAAAAAATAGTGTATATTTTACGTGATGATATATATTTAAATATTTTGATAATAATGTTTTACTATTAGAATCAAAGTATGTATACTTAATTTGTGCCATGTATTATTTTGTGTCCATTATATAGTATAACATGTATTAATTATATATATACTGTATATATATATTTATATGAATGCGTTTTTTTCATAGTATCATGTAAATGTGGTCATTTGTCATGTTACATATATTCATAGTCTATATCATAAAAAATTGTTCCGTTACATCAGCATTACAATGTATATGTCATTTTAATTTATTATAGATTATTACATTATTATATTATTTTAGGTTATGTTATTATTTATTAAGTTTTATAGTTTCCGATCTGTGTCCAACCAACAATTCAATTACACTACAAAAACATTAAAAAATGCGGAGAATTCATACGTGATATATGCGCGATAAATGTTTTAATTAATAAAAAAATTAATAACAATTTATATATATATATATCAGACTGATTTAATTTATATGGAACTAATTGAAAATGTTTGTGTTTATCTAAATGACTATTAATAACATATAACTTTATCTGAAAAGTAACGAACTAAGGGTAGTTCGTTATCATAGCAACCTCTTAAACTAATAAATATTAGGAATCCTATTATTTAGTGCTACATTTTAGGCTTTATAATAACTGTTTTTTTATATAATCTAGTAAAAAATTCCACACTTGTATATTTCGATATTTAGTTGCATCTCAAACTATATACATAAAAAAATATGAAAATCTCGTTACGGTCTGTGAATATCTGTGAATTTTCCGTCTGTCTTTTTTAGAATTAAATTTTCTTGATATAATAATATAAATCACATTACATTCGGTTAATGCAAATTTATAAAAAATGAAATACACAATTAGATATTTCCATTCTGACATTTTTATGATATTTTACAATTAATTTTACGTGTTATAAATAACATAAATTTCATTAACATTTTAACAATCATAAATTTTTAAATAATACTTATTAATATTAAAAGAAGATAATATTTGTTTATATTATTCATAGTATTTAAAACATATTTATATAGTTATAATTAAATAATACATAATAACAATGTCGCATAATAGTACATATATAATAGTACATCTATCATACCGGAAGAAATTATTCACAATTTGATAATACTAGTTTTGTATGAATATAAAATGTTTTAAATATAAATACGGTGTCAGAAAAGCGTAGCCATATAACACTTTCACCTCAATGCGAAAATTACCATAAGCGTGTATTAAAAAGTTATATAGTCAATAAAATCAGCATAGACCATATATCAACATATTCATATATATTCTCACAATAAAAATGTACTATCTAACTTTTTCTGTTAGATTTGTATATTTATTTCTCTAACTTTGTTAAACTTTCTTTGTGTTCTTTGTTTTCAGTAAGCAATAGCCATGTAGTTAATAGCAATTTAATACATTTAGTATTTATGAGGATAATATTGTTGTTATGACAATACGGGAACAAATATATTATCAACATTAATGAAAAATATTTAATTCTATATGTTGTTATAAATAAATACGTCTTCACACTTTGTTTATAAGAATAGACCAGTAAAGAAGGTTTATAATAAAGAAAATCAACGGAAATCCAATTCTTGAAGCCTTGTCAATTTGACTAACGCTGTTTCCACCAAAATGTTCCCGTCCAGGGTGAATTACGATTCGACGGGCATTTCCTCTAAGACACTGAAGGAAGAGCAATGGGCATCGTTTCCTTTTGTGCTTACGAAAGGCGTAGTGACGGGAACAGCCGTTGTTGTAACGCAGTGAGTCTGTGGGTAGTTCGTCTTGCGGAGAGGAACTTTGAATGGAGTTGTTTATGTTTCCCTCGTCCTGCGTATCGAATAAAAATGCAAATACGTATTTAAAAATATGAATAACAATGAAGTTTATATTTTTTTATCATACATATCATTCTAAACTCACTTATTTTGAATATATCAAATCGTTTTAAAATTTAAGACCCAATGATATAATATTTAAAAAATGATTTGTTAATTATATCTAAATTCAGGTTATACTAGTTAATATTATCATCAGTCATAATATTTCTATATTGTCACGTAATGGTTAAATATTAGAGAGCCATAGATCTATTTATTTTCAGAAACAATGGCTTTATAATATGTAAGGCACATTTTAGCCTCTGCGATTCATTTTTAATAGTTAACATAGCATTGTTGACAATGAACGTTAATATGAGATAGACGCAAATGCATGCTTACTGGTTAATAAATTTATGTATAATATGTAACATAATGTTTTTCCTTGTTCCGTCGTAATCAATCAAATTAAATATTTGTGAACAGTATTAACAAGTCCACGTTAATTTATTATTTTAGACAGCGAACGGCAATATTGTTTGAACATTCTGTACGTATAAATTGTTTTTAAAATTTTGCATTTTGTGCATTATGTAATTGTTGCACTGTGCATATTAGAAAAAAATTCAGTTGTGAGCAACAAAATGTGCTTATTATATAACGCATCATTGAATGTAATTTGTACAATTTATGAAATAGTAAGAGTGTTTTGTTAATTTAATGTTTACATTTTTTCTGTTATTACGTTTGTAGTGCTGAAGATAAGATAAAATATATTTTACCAATTATAATATCGATGGACATAAATAAACTACAGTTACATTTGAAATATATTAAAATTAGACTTTAAAGTGGCATGGCATGAATGAGCCATGCTTTTGAAATACTGGACTTCATTTGTGGATAGTTATGTTGTTTGTATTATCTAATTTATTTTAATAAATCTTTAAAAAAACTATAAGAAATACCTCAGAAATATCTTCGTTATTTTCAAACTTTCCCGTCTTTGTAAAGTAGTTAACGCCAGCATATTCAAGAAGAGCAGCAAACACAAAGAAGAAGCACATTAAGAGAAATATGTCAAGAGCGGTGGAATAAGGAACCTTGGGAATTCCTTCACGACCTGTCATTGCGATGGTGGTGGTAGTCAAAAGAGTAGTAATTCCTAAACAAAGTGAGGCGAAAATTGGAATTTCAGGTACAATATTAAACTACAAACGGAATGCATATTTTGTTTTATTAACAAGATTGTAAAAAATGAGAAGTATAATAAAAATCTGTTAGAGCGATCGATTTAAACATCAAATTAATAAAAATATTAACAGTTATAAAAAGCTGAAAAAATATTGTTCATAGTCACATATAGTTGCAGGTATATTAAGTATAATATTGAAAAAAATAGTGCTTTATATACTATACTAGTGTTATCAATACTAGTTTTCTTTGTCGAAATATATATTAACTTTTAACTTCAAAAAATGGTTGAGGGAGGAGGGATTATACAAATTTAGAATTTTTAAACGAATTTATAACTATGTTATAATTTATTGTAAATTATTGACTGAAAGTAAAACTGAATTTATGAAATAATAAAATAGATTGATGTTAAAAACGATAAAATTAGAGAATACTTTTGACAGCCACATTCATTATTTGTAAACACATAAAATAAAACCCCTTTTTCTCTAAATGTGCTTAATAATTATTTAGTTATCTTGCAGTTTGTCTGTTTTCAGATTTAAATAAACTTTTAGGATTTATGAAAGAATTTATCAGTAGAGGGCCTACACCAAATGATTCTTTGGCTTACACCGAAAAAACATTAAAAAAGTTACCGAATTATTTAAGTATTAAACTTTATGTAACTACGTGGCGTGATTATATCACGTGATACACATATTATTCAACATTTTTATATAAAATAATCCATCATAACATAGACATCAAAGCATATTTTAAATATAGCCTTCATCCTCACAAGCAATTTAACCCAATTTGTCTTATATCCTGGTGTACATTGTTCTTCTTAAAATCTAATCAGTGAGACATTTGAAAACTCAAATTTACAGGACTTCAATATCCTGAGCTGTGAAACACTATTTCTCGAGTCAGCCAAAGTCTGATGATGAAAAATTTGTATAACATGGTCAAGTCTTAATTTAATTATATATAAAAGCAATATACTTGTGGATAAAAATAATCATAAGTAATTTTTTTGTTAAACGAATTTTAAAATGGATTTTATCTGTTCCTGACTGATAAACTGGCATAACTTATTCTTAATTTTTATAATTCGATATTCATTAGATAATTTTTGGATTAAAAATATTTAAATAAATATGTATAGTTTTTTCAGTTTATATAAATTAATATTGATTTATAGATTTATTTATGTATAATTATATCTATACAATTTATGAAGATTATGAATAATTTTTATTAAAATTTATAATATAAAATAATCTTTTTTATTTAATAAGTAATAAATTCCTTTTTATATTACTTTATTAGTCACATATAGATGTACTAGATATTATAGATAATTATTTGTTTATATTTTCCATTATGAGCGATAAATATGGTTTATTATATGGTTTATTATCCTACTAAATAATTATAATTATTTAGTAGGAGTATATATTTTTCAACTTCGTTCTTCTAACCTATAAATCATAAAATTCGGATAACCTTTATATGTAGCCAAAAAACCTAATAATTATATATAAATGCTAATATATACATTCAATTTTCTTTTATAAAATGTCAATTTTTATTAGAATATTATTTTAGAATAAACATAATAATTGCCCAGATTCTGCATCGCTAATATATTAAACATGATATAGTCATTATTTCGAACATCATCAATAATGACTTAAACATTTCATCAATTATACAAATAAACAGTTAATGTCTACAATTGTTCGAATATAATAATAATAATATATATTTGTATTAAAAACATTGTCTTTATGTATCATAATATTTAATTTATATATTCTATATTCAACAATAGCTAGATACTGATTGGTATTTAATGCATTAACTGAAAATACTGTATATGGATGTATGTCAATATTTATTTGATGTGTAATTGTGTAAACAAATAACGTTTCAAATATATACATATATATTTATACCAATTATTTAAAATAATCTTAATTCATACCAAGAGTAACTCGAGCGGGAGTAGCTTCCCTGTTAATCCAAAAAGAAACCCACGAAATGGCCACGATTAGGTAACAAGGAACGTAGATTTGCAGAAGGTAGAACCCAATCATTCTGGTGATCATGAACTGAACTACCAAGACACCACGAGATTCTAAATGAAGGATATATGTTGGCATTACATTATTTAACAGAGATATTACTTCCTTAGGTAATATATTTAAAAAATCATATTTGTAATGAAAAAAAAATGTTCAATAAAATAATATTAAAAATATAGTATCACATAACAAAAAAATTGTTGAACAATTGTAATTTTGATACTTTAAACTTGAATAAATTGAAAGATGAAAAATTTACGAAAAGTTTGTTATACGGAGTGACCCTTAAGTTATTGAGTTCTTAACTTAAGTGGGCCTTAAGTTCTTAATTTCATAACTTAAGTAGGCCTAAAGTTCTTAAAGTTTTTAACTTAATTGAGCCTTAAGTTCTTAACTTAAGTGGGCCTTAAGTTCTTTAGTTCTTAAGTTTTTAACTTAAGTGGGCCTTAAGTTCTTTAGTTCTTAAGTTTTTAACTTAAGTGGGCTTTAAGTTCTTTAGTTCTTAAGTTTTTAACTTAAGTGGGCCTTAAGTTATCAACTTAAGTAGGCCTTAAGTTATCAACTTAAGTAGGCCTTAAGTTCTTAAGTTCTTAACCTTAGTGGGCCTTAAGTTCTTAAGTTCTTAACTTAAGTGGGCCTTAAGTTCTTAAGTTCTTAACCTTAGTAGGCCTTAAGTTCTTAAGTTCTTAACTTAAGTGGGCCTTAAGTTAGGGTTACAATAGGCCTTAAGTTGGGTTACAGTGGGCCTTAAGTAGGACTTAAGTTGGGTTACAGAGGGCCTTAAGTAGGACTTAAGTTAGGTTACAGTTACAATATCTACATCAATATCTACTGTATCAACTTCAAAACACTGAGACGATTCATTTCATGCAGAATCGTGCACTTCCCTATTATGCGACGAAGAGCAAAACTTTCTTGCCAAATGGAAAAAGAGTTGAAGGTCTATCAACTTGGATCTCAGATTGTCAGTCTTGACCCCTTATGAACTGTTCCACAGGGAGTGTTCTGAAGTGAACAACTACACCAAACATCCGGTCAGTTGTTAGTTGTCATCACAATGGAATTTTAAATTTTGAAGTATATCAGAAAACTATGAGGAAAGTTGTGCAAATCAGTTTTTTCTCAGTTGGAAAATTTATCAAACTTTCAGGAGATCATTTCGAAAACTTACCGTGAATCGTGTGTTCAACTACGATTTTCTATAATCGTTTGAAAATAAATAGGTTCATTTTATGTATATAGCTTAACTGTGGTTGTTGTAACACCACGTATGGTATAAATTGTATAATAATATACGTAATCAGAAAAAATACCGTGTTAATTATAATGTTTAAACATATCTATATATATGTCAATTTTATAAACGTTATTCAGTCAATACAGTAAATTAACAATAGGGACATTTATATTTATTTATATATTTGTATATATTTGTGTCTCACTCTAATATTTTCACATTTAAAACACTTTTTTTAGTAGTTCAAAGTCAATATAATTTCAAGGATTATCACCGGCCCAACAAAAAGATGTTTCTCACTAACATACACCATTTATCGAAATCAAATTCAATAAAAGTATATAATTGTTCATGTACATTATTTCATGAATTTTATATTTTAAACTTTACCTATAGTTGACACGTAGGCACATAATAAAATAGAAAATATTTATTAAGTTTAATCTTATGCATTTATAAAATTGTTTAGTGCAAAATTTATTTAAATAATAGATTAATTAAAATTTAGCCTATAAATTTTAACATTTAAATAAAATTAATGAGGATTTACTATTGCTAGACTATCTAAGATCTGATAAAACATGCCGATATTTGAAAAGATCATGGTGATTAAAAAATGTAATTTTTTATTGTAGACACAAAATTAATTGTCGCAGCTTTATTGACGGTACATAATAAGTTTTAGATGAAATAACTTTGTTTGCAAATAATGTAGTTTAGTTGATCACACAAAAATGTATATTACGTACCATAGTTATTTCCAGTAATGCATAAATACCACTAACGTTCAATACGTCAGCGATAATGTCTGCTTTTGCGGTTTATAATTTAAAAAAATCGGACATACAAAAAAGCATTAGATAATATTCATATGTGTAAATTAATATGTATTCCAATTTTTGTCAATAAAATTTTTAAATGGTATGATATATATATATATATCTACTTATAATAAAAAAGGACTCAGATTGTTCTTATTAAATGAACAACATTTTAAAGTGATAATTGATTAACCACAATATGATTAAATATGAATTAAATAAATAACGAGAGACCAATTTTTCAGATTATAATAATTAAAGCCAAACAGATAATATAGAGGATTTGTGAATTGTGCTTTTCAAAGATGGGAAAATAAAAATATATTTAATTATATTATCACTATTAATTGTCACACGAGCACTCACAAAGACATAACAGTATAAATATATAAGATTGTCCCTACCTGTAGCAAACATGACTGTTTTCTGCGACACTAAGGAAGTCTTAAACTGAAATTGAGCCAAGGCTATGTTGTCCAGTGTAATATTTGATTCTTTGTGCCAAATATACTTTACATCCCGAGGGGAGTAAGCGTCTAATAAAATAAATATAAATATAAATATTACAGCTATCAATAAATTGATGACAATTAAATTAAACATATAAAAACCTTACAGCTTCCAATAATCAAGGGGCATGTTTGATTATCCATTGGATATTTCTGTAAGTCCATATGACAGCTCGCTTTTACCGTCAATCTTTAAAAAAATCATGTAAAACTATTAGATTACACATGCAAACTTTAAAAAATGTTTTAAAATAATATAGAGCCTCTGTGCAAAATGTATTATAAATGATTTCATTTTATTAATATGATTTAATCTGTTTTGTGATATGTGAAATTGTAAATGTAAGTTAGTCTTTTATAAAAATACTATTGATTATTGCAAATAAAGAGACAAAATGAGCATACTACGTTTGCTATAAGTTAACTATTAAACGTAATCAAATTTACTTTAAAAGTCTACTTCCTTGATGGTTGTATATTTTTTTACACAAATTGTTATGATACAATGATCACGGAAGTGTAAATTTATCCATATTTTTATTTTTATTCTCCAAATCACAATAAATATATGCGCATACTATATTTAAATGAAAAGGGCAATATATATTCCTAGGCATACACATAATCTACATACCGTATAAATTGTTATCATTCAATTTACTTAAATTAAAAGTAAACAGTATTTACCAAATTCTACCGTTTTTCTGATAATTTAAATTGTTCGAGTAATTTGATGAAGTAAACATAATAATATTAAATCTAATAAAGTGGGAAATTTTCGAAATTGTATAGATAAGTTTGTATCTAATTAAAAAAATTAAAACAATAATTTCAAAATATTGCAATTAGGTACATACTCTTTATTGGATAATAAAATCGCAGTATGTTTATTATGTTATTCTCGCGATATTAAAATAATCATTTGACCAACTTCCTACAGTAATTATCAAATTAGAATCAATGGGATCAAATGATTTATACCAGTTTTAGCTAAGAAATACAAATTATTTAACTATTAGTATTAAATAAATTTCACAATATTTTTTTTCAGAATTGACTAAGCGGCTAAGTAATTTTTCAGTAGAATTATTTATATGTTAGGCAGATATGAAAATTGGATGAAAAAATTCTTAATTATACTCAATTAAAATGTTATGTTATGTTAAATTAATGCCATTTTAAGCTACTTCAGATAATTAGAATTAAAATTCTATACAACATATAGCGCGACATACCTCATTGAGTAAAGAATATTCCCGTCAGGATAAACTCTAAGCATCTTATTGGGATTAGTAATTGTGTGGAGAACAGATCCCCGACCGTTGAGAAAGAAAGTATCAGGTTTCCAGATCCTGTTCAGAATGAGGGCATTCACCTTGATCTCCTTATTGATTCCAGAGCCATTAAAGTTCAGTCTTTCATCTAGCCAGAACTGTCGAAAGTAAATGTCCATGTAATAAATCTGCAATAAAAAATGATAGATAGGATTATTTCTATTTAAAATTATAATGTTGTTCATAGTATGTTGACTTTATGGATGAATACTCATTATTCCTCCAAGATACTATAATGTATGACAAGATAATCGATTAAGCCGAATTAGTTGACCAATCTGTACATACTACTTATCCTGAACACAGCATGTCACTGTACTAGACGTTTATTACCGGTTATTATATCTAATTGCACAACATACTATACAACATTTTGTACCATTTTTCTAATTAAACATTGTTAAAATGTGGCCACCCAGAAAATTAATGTATATTAAGCACAGAAAAAACGTCAGGAATTAATCTTGTCACATTTTATTTTCCAATAAATTAAACGTATTGATTCATCTGTCACAGTTAAGTAGATATAGGCACAACTTATTTTATTATAAATTCATACTTTTCAAATAAATAAAATACCGGCACAAAATCAAATATAATGTTAAGGTTATTAACATTTGCAATTAACTATATTTTTTGACTTTTACAATCTTTTAGAATAGTTATTATAGTAAATACACAGAAGAACACTATACCAATATTATTTTCTGATTGTATCAATTGTTCATTTGACGTTTAATTGATTTTAACAGCAATTTTTTTATTATGTAATATTGTATACTACATTATTGGTAAAGCTCCACATTAAAAATGTTCATACATAAAAAATTTAATTGAAATAATTGTTGTTAGTAATTACTTTTGTTGTTCTGTACTTGGATGCAAAAATTTTGAATTCTGATAAGAAAACCGACTAAGAAAATGTTTATAGTAATATACTTACGGTAATATATTAACGATACAATAATTTTATTTGAATATTTTGATGTGTAGCTTTATGTTTTTTAAATGTCCTATTTCCAAGAGAAATCGGAAATTAACATCTAAATTCTTTGGTTCATTGTGCGTATGGTTATATTCTTTACGTCAGTCCATGTAATTAAAATGTTGCAAATAGAAATTGTTTGTAAAGTTTATTTTAATTGAGTAACACACGTTTTATGATTTTTGGAAAACAATAGATTCACACAAATAACAAAATGTCACATTCTAGTAATGGAAGTAAATTTATAAACAAAGCGCATTTAATTTAAATTAATAAAATAAATCAATAAATCAATATGAATTTTTATATTAAAAAGTATTTTTTCAACATTTGAGTATTGATGAATGAGCATATGAATGTATAATACAATAAAAACTATAAAATATTCGCTAACTCTCGAATAGCACACCTTCTTTGGCATGCGCAAACCAGAATTTTAACCACTCAGCCATTTCCTTTTTTATTCCAAAAAATTTGACCATTGTTATGGACTTTTCTTAATTTCATTAATTGTTTTATTTTTATTAAATATCTAAAATAATGCAATGTGATTTATTTGTGTACCACAGCAGCGTATTTTAAAATAATATTCGTGTTTATTAATTTGTTTATACTAGTTAATAACATTTAAAATAAATAAATGAAGTTTGAAGTTAGATATTTGAAATTATTATTAAATTTAATACTGTATAAAATGTTTTGCTGAGTCACAGTAGATTGTAATCAAATTTGTGGAAATATTTTAATTTTATTTCAATGTTAAAGTTTAGCTATGCCAATCGAACTATGTGTACAGCAACTCTATAGGGGGTAATTTAGTCCCATTCATAAATAGACATTGTTGATAACATGTGAAGGGGACATTTGTCAAAATCATCACACCCTCTTCACGCTTCTACATTAAACAACTATTTTGAAATAATATATTTTATAATGTAAATAATAATAATAGAGAAATGGCTTTATTTCCAGTAAAAGTACAAACTTTTAAAGGGGAACATATAATAACAAAGTACGTGTGGTTTTACGAGGGTACACAAGTACCTATAGGTACGTGATATAAAAAAATGCATGTATCTTTATTGTAATTGATAAGAGTTTAGGTAAATATATATACATATATAAGACTAAATAAAGTGACAAAGTGACAGGTAATACATTTTTGATGACAAGAGTATAATATTAAAAAAAAAGTTAAATAGTAACCTCAACATAGGTCTTGAAGATTGTTATTACATTAAAAGGATTTTTGTTAGGATTATTTGTAAGACAATGTTCGGCAGAAAATTTGGTCTGTCCACCGCTTCACGTAACATAGTGATTATTTGCTGTGTTTTCAAGTATATTTAGTAGAGGATGCTCTTTATTGATAATCATTTTATTTATTAATTTTTTAAATCTGTTTTCGTATTGTGAGTTTACGGTTTGGCGTACTTTTTCTTTGTCTATTGAAGAGACCTTTGTGAATAAATTAATTAGTTTCCTCAGTTTTTTCTTATCTAAACTGATAACAAATGGAGAAAGCAGAGAAATGAGTCACACGTTTCCATCCCTAATTCAAAATAAAAATGTTATCTCCATTATCTCCCCAAACTATCATTCGAATAATTTCTCCTTAGCTTTATATGTAGCTAACTTGTTCTATATGTTTTTTTTAATATAATTTTTAAGCGTCTTCTGAGTTACTTAAATTTTCCTACTAATAAGTAATCTATAAATTTCCCATTTTCCCATGTTAGTTTGATACCCATAATAATAATAAATGTAATTAGCAAACACTACTATCGATATAATCAAGGTGATAACCTAGGTAACCAAGATAACCGTGTAAATCTAATGATTTACACCAACAAGGTTTTGACACTATTAATAAAAGATAAGTGAAGGTAATTTAAGACGGTAACTTATGAAGACGGTAACTTATGAAGAAGGTAACTTAATAAGGTAACTTATGAAGAAGGTAACTTAATAAGGTAGCTTATGAAGAAGGTAACTTAATAAGGTAACTTATGAAGAAAGTAACTTATAAAGAAGGTAACTTATAAAAAAGGTAACTTATGAAGAAGGTAACTTAAGAAGGTAACTTATGAAGAAGCTAACTGACCATTTTTTCCTCCAGGATAGGACCCATCGTTCTAATGTGAACATTAATAGTCACAAGAAGTGGTTTATCTAAAAAGAATAAAAACATAATTTTAAAAATATAAATAAAGTCGTTTTTACTTTAATACTATGAAATAATCAATAAATATATAAATAGATACTTATTGCAATTAAATTGTAAAATAATATTATTAACATTGTGGTGCTATGATTTGTTTAATTTAAAAAATTTAAAAATTATGCAGAAAACATAGTAACTTAAATATTAACAAATAAAATTCTACTTTTTCTATAAAATTGAAAACAGAAGAACTTTTCATGTTTACGATTTATTAACAATTTGTCGGTTAATATAACCTCTATAATTAACAATTTACCGAAACAATTGAATTGAATCCGTCATGTAAATATTTAAAAAATATTGTTTGTAATTAAATATTTATGTATAAAAATCATAAATTTATTATTAATACTTATACATTTTTGTGAATGTAGTGCACTGGGATACTTTGTTAATGAGGCACTTTGTTCTAAAATCAGTTATAAACAAAGCTTTGTTGCAGGATTACTACTATACATGTTATGATAAAATATTTAATTTTTTTATAAAGAGGATCTAAAGGTATGGTAAAATAAGTATATGTATCAGAAGGAAACTGTTTCATTTTTTCGGTATATTGAAACAATCTTTTTTCTTTATTTTATTTTTATAAACCTTATTTTTCTTAACCTTACCTCCCTTTCATCGGTCTCTCTAAAATCTACAATAGCAATCCTCCGCCACGTCCTATTATTTCTGATCATAACTCGCAATACTGTAATTGTATCTAAACGCTTAGCTTTCCTTCATTCTTTCTCCTTTGGGTGCTTTCTCCAAACGTCATACTAGACATAGCTTCCATATTTTTTCCAAATTTAACAATACCCAGTTTACCTCTATTTTTAAGCGTATTTTAAATTTAAAATTTATCTAACTTTTATAATAATAATAATAATAATAATAATAATAATAATGCATATTTGAAGAAATCAAATGTACAAATGGATACAAATGCAACCTTTGTGTCGTCTTTCATGAATGTTCACTACTTTTCTTTCATATAACTGTTAATCTATGACTATATGTAGACTAAAAGATAGAGTAAAATTAAATATAACATTTTTAATTGTGTTGGGTTATATATGTACTAAACATCCTGTCAGTTATAATAACCGTAAAAAGTTGTCGGTTAGCAGGCTATCGTGAAGTACAGAGATCTTTTGACATGTTTATTATAACCTAGCCCGGATATATTTTGGTTACTATAAGCAACACGAGTTAATCGTAAACTATTACATTTATAAAATAAAATTGAAATTTAATATCGATAAGATACAATATTCAATTTTTTAATTTTAATTTTACAACCACATAAAAATATATTTATGTTCTATATAAACATAGGCTACAATCGATTATTCCCGTAAAACTGTATAAAAAAAGTCTGACATTAATATCACATATTGATTAAATATTTAACGTGACCGACAACAAAGAGGTATGCTTATTGAATATTTTATTAATTTTATGCTTTAAAGAATAATTTAATTGAGCCCCATGGCCTAGTCATTTCATTGTCTTTTTAAACAATTAACAATATAATGTCTATCGATAATTTATGTATGAATTATGTTAGAAACGGTAGACAGAAATCGTTGATATTTTTGTGTTCTGTTTAAAGGAAGCTTTAATAAATGTTTATCAATTTTGTTTATCATGTTTACTACACAATATTTAATACTCAACTAGAAATATTATTGAATAGTGCAGTACTCCTGTATAGTATGGCTATATAGGCACCATTTTTGTGAAAATAAACATGCTTCGTTTTGATTAATTTATCAATATTTACGTGTATGAAGGACGAAACTAATATATTAAAGTTTAACATTATGTCAAAAACAAAATAATTAAATGATAAATATATATTTTAAATAATCAATCGATTTATTTAACAACCAATTTAAAGGATTCACTGAAATATTTCCGCTTTGGTTTGAATTTGTACTCCAAAATCTAAAAATTACTATTATTATTTATATGTTTATAATGGGAAACGGAATATTTTTTATGTAACGATAAAAAGTTTATCTACTTTTTATCTACTCTAACTTAGTAATGAATTTCTTGCTACTTTTTTATTTAGTTTCAATTTAATTAGTTGATTTTATATTTAATGGTGTTTAAAAAGTGTTACATTAAATTTTAATCTGCATTAAAATAAATATAATATTTCAAAAATTTTAATAAAACCTTTTTAAATTTAATTAAAACATATTTATATATTCTATAGTTAAAGTGCTTTAATTATTTTAGCATGAGCTGTGGTACAATTGTCTGATAAGTTTGGTAATGTAACATTGTGTAATGTAGCTAATAACAAAACCTTAGAGAACTGACATATTTACGGCTACTTCATTATTCAATTACGTCTTTACATTTTGCCACATTTAAGAGTATCTTTTTTTCTCTAACAGTAAATGAAATCAAATAATTAATTTTTTTAAAGTTTCCTGTTATTAAAAGATCTAAAAATACTAACATTAACATTACATACTATGTACCCTTAAATCAGCCTCTGAACTTATTCAAAATGTCATTTAGTGGTTTTGGTGTTGCAGTGCTGGTTGACTGTCTATCGGGAATAGATTGCTTTAGCATTAAATTCAATATTGAATATCTCACTAATTTGGATCAGGTTTTCATGTCGGGACTCAGCTGACTGATAACTGCTGTAAACAGATCACCACCCACTCAACCGCCTTCATCATTTGCGTTATACTTGTCTACTCTGTAAAACTACCCCGAAGGCCTTTTTCAGAAGGGAATCTTGGCATACTCAAACTTACTATTTTTGAGTTTACTATTGAATTTTTTAGCTGGGAATATGTTAGTGTTTCTTTTAATACAAGGCGAATAAAATATATATATCCTACCTTCTTTATATAAGATTCATATACTAATTAATGTATTGCGAACATTTGTTAATAACAAGGCAGACTGCGATATATGTTTGCTTTTTGTAATTTTTGTAATTTTTTTGTTAAAAATATATTTTTAATTGATAACCGATAACGTTGTATAAGAATTATAATTAGGGGTTTTCGATAGGGTTAGTGTTCGGGTTATATATCATTCTTAATATCTGAATAGTAAACTTATTAAAATAAAATATAATATAATGATGTTCGTGAAATGAAAAACAAAATTATTATAGATAACATTAATGTATTCTTTATATTAGGTAAAAAATGGGTTTTATGAATGACAAAAATTATAAAATATGCCTACTTTAATAAAATCCTGCTGGGCTTTAAAGATGTATTTGATCTTTTAATAATCAAAAGTTAATAAATTAACTAATCAATTTTGTTGTGACAGGTTTTAGACAGTAACATTATTATAAACTTCAATCAAAATTTCTATGAGAAATTAGGTCGCTTAAACTAATCCAAACAAATATATAATAGCAACACTAGCTGGATATTTATATAATATTCAAAACCATGGGTATTAATTAACATTTTCTCAGAACTCAGTTATATTTCATTTTTTGGTCAACAACACGCAAGCATATCTATTTCTATTTCCACATTTAACTTATATATAACCGATGCTAACTATTTATATAACAGGCGGGATTTTTAGTTTGTTTTTGATACAAAATATATATATTGTATGTTATATTATTAATACTAGTATATTTCAAAAGAGTGTCATTTTTAGCATAATAAATATTAGTGTTTGTTCATCCATTAACTTTATAAAAAATGATTCTGAGCATGATGATTCAAACGTTATGTTAAAATCAATGTGTACCATTTTATAGAATACTGAATGTAAATATTGAATATTATTTGATGTTACACTTCACGTGCTATTTTAAATGTCCAAATATTTATATACATTATGTACATATGAATTTTATTATAATGATACACCTCAAAATAATTGATTAACAAAAAATTGTACTTTTTATGGTATACCACTTGGTTAACCAACATATCATAACTTTCCATGCTGTATATCATTATATAGAAACAGATAATCACGATTTTTATAGTGTAATATGTGGTATTCTAAACATGATATAAAACCGTGTCAGCATGAAAAGCGTTTGCATATTAATCATGCTTATATCATGATCATAATTATCATATAATGATCTGCTTCTACACCATTGTATATCATTACATACAAGCATCACACTTTTGCTGACAAAACATGCTATTCGACCGGCAATCCTTTCGACCGCCACAGAGCTTGTGCATGTTTCGCATAACGTTTAACACCTTATCGGTGGTTCTTTTACTGAATGATATCAAGTATATCTATTGTAGGTCTAGCTTCTCGTCTACGTTTGCTACAAGTGAAGTTGATCATCCTTTATGGCAAGTGACTTACCGGTGTTGTGACCGGGTCTAATTTTGCTGTCATAGTTTTCTTCATCAAGAATGTTGTCGAGAATGAAACTCACGAGTTCCATTTGTGTCCGATTGCTGTGGGATGTATGGTTTGCTGTGCTGAAATAATTTCTGTTAAATACATTTATTAACTATAAAGCAATAAAACAAAATTTCAGTTAAAGTCAGGTATTATAAAATATAACAAGCTAATCTTGTAAACTTAACTTTGAAATTGTATTGTTTATTAAATCGTAAAAATATGTTTGCACTTCAAAATACTGCAATTTTTCTAAAAATGTTAGAGTTAAAAATTGCGTCTAACTTTAAAATAACATTGATTATTTCACGTAACATTTAATGACGATTGGTGTAAATACATGTTTCGGTTCCCTTAGGAATATTTAACAATATTTAAACTTCCTCTAAATCATTTTAAAAGGTTTGAAATAGAAATATGTTATATTATTCTACTGTCTATATTATAATAATGTATAATTGAATAAAAATATGATAAATAATGTATTTATAATACATAATTGCAGAGAACTGAGCTCATTATAGAGCATTAGAGCTCATTGATCTCATTAGTGTAATAAAGTATAAAGTATCTTTAGTATGAAGTATCTTTCATTGTTTACTAATAAATACATATTGTGATAAAACAAGAGGTTTTTCTTCAATAATATAAGAATAATTTATGTATTAATATTTTTAGTGGATTGACACGTTATTTAACGTGATTTCATTAAATTTTATTTAGATATTATATTAGGTATGAACTCTATCTTGTGATTTACTGAGCGTGTAAAAGTATAACCATTTTACTTAAGTGATTAACTTGTCATTAACCCTTCGTACGTAGAGAGGGGTATGCCAATTTTTTTTCAAAGAAATTAAGTTTTTGATTGAACAATAAAACATGTGATCCTGATATTTTTACTCAGTGGCTAAAATACTTTTATCTAACTAAAACATATAACAAAAATACTTTCGAATATTTTTACATACAAGAAAAAATGATGTTATTATTGATCCCTTTTATACCCCCCCTGGGTTTTCATACTTGCCGATGATATTAAGAGCTGAAACTTGCAACATTAATAGAAAAATAAGTTTATCGTAAATTATAGCCATTTAACTTGATTATTGAAATTATTTATTAAAATAACCAGAAATTTAAAATAATAATCAAATAACACTTATACTACTTATATCTTATTTGTATAAGTAGTATAATTATAAAAATATATCAACAAATATAGATCTTGT
>JAUZND010025661.1:0-24165 GCA_034780555.1 Coelogynopora nodosa
ACGGAGCCCCCTCCACTTAGAATACTCATGAACGGAGCCCCCTCTAGATAGAATGCTCAAGAACGGAGCCCCCTCTAGATAGAATGCTCAAGAACGGTTCCCTACTAGATAGAATGCTCAAGAACGGTTCCCCACTAGATAGAATGCTCAAGAACGGTTCCCCACTAGATAGAATGCTCAAGAACGGTTCCCTACTAGATAGGATGCTCAAGAACGGTTCCCCATTAGATAGAATGCTCAAGAACGGTTCCCCACTAGATAGAATGCTCAAGAACGGTTCCCTACTAGATAGAATACTCAAGAACGGTTTCCTACTAGATAGAATACTCAAGAACGGTTCCCCATTAGATAGAATACTCAAGAACGGAGCCCCCTCCACTTAGAATGCTCAACAACGGTCCCTTCTCTCACCTGAACATCTCGCAGTATTCCCGGAAGCCCCCTCCACTTAGAATGCTCAAGAACGGTCCCTTCTCTCACCTGAACATCTCGCAGTATTCCCGGAAGCCCCCTTCACTTAGAATGCTCAAGAAAGGTCCCTTCTCTCACCTGAACATCTCGCAGTATTCCCGGAAGCCCTGTGTCCTCGATGTAGCCTAGACCTCCCATGGCCTCCAGACCTTCAGAGACAACTGACACCGACTGGAACAAACAATGTCAAAAGATTCACACTATTGTCGTTTACTTGAAGCAGGTGAGTGATTCTTAGAAAGAGTTGGGATACTCGGACTATCTCATTAATTAATCAATCGTAACGTACAGCAAGATATATTCGCTGAGAACAAGTATAACAATATTATATATGAATAAAGCGCCTATATGTCATCTTCCATTTAAATCATAATTTCATTTCAAAGCTATAAATAATCGTTAGCTACAATCACAACGGGTTAACTCTGACGCTAAATATGATTGAAGGAAGTTAACTGGAATGCATTAAATAAAATTGTGAGATTATCAAACTACAACTGAGTCCTTCAAATAGTCGACTGATATCGATAATCAGGGGATTTCATTTTTAGTCTGGTTAGCTTTCTTAATGAGATAAAACAACCAAATCTGAATTCTGAAACAAATCTACAAGTGTAGAAAAATCCATTGTTAAAATAATGTCTTATTAGAACTACTTTAGAGACCCAAGTAATCTTTCTGTATAGCAGGTCTATGATATCTTAATTTCATCTTTCTTTCTTACTTTGTCAATTACAAACGTTATAACCATTTAGTACCGTTATATAGGGATTTCATTGAGACTAAAATATTCAATCTTTATAATGGAGTCGTCGTTATGTCCGAGTTCGTTGCATGAATTTTATAAATAATGTATATACTAAAATAACATATTTAAAAAAATTGTATTTTATAGTAAGTATCAAAATATATTCTGTGGAGAATATAGTCAAAATATAAGTCAGAATATCGTAAGTAAAACAAACATATTATCATTAAAAATACAGTCAGAATACCAGTCATAATACAGTCAGAATCCCAGTTATAATATAGTCATAATATCAGTCAAAATATCAATTAAAATATCGTAACTATAACTGTCATAATATCAGTCGAAATACAGTCAGAATATCAGTCAAAATAAAGTCAGATATCAGTCATAATATCAGTCAGAATACCAGTCACAATATCAGTCACAATATTATCAGAATATCAGTCAGAATACCAGTCACAATATCAGTCACAATATTATCAGAATATCAGTCAGAAAATCAGACAGAACATCAGTCATAATATCAGTCAGAATACAGTCAGAATATAGTCATAATATCAGTCAGAATATAGTCATAATATCAGTAAAAATACAGTCATAATATCAGTCAGAATATTATCAGAATATCAGTCAGAAAATCAGACAGAACATCAGTCAGAAAATCAGACAGAACATCAGTCATAATATCAGTCATAATATCAGTCATAATATCAGTCAGAATACGGTCACAATATCAGTCAGAATACAGTCAGTATATCAGTCAGAACATTATCAGAATATCAGTCAGAAAATCACTCAGAATATCAGTTAGAATATAGTCATAATATAAGTCAGAAAATAGTCATAATATAAGTCAGAAAATAGTCATAATATCAGTCAGAATATAGTCGTAATATCAGTCAGAATATAGTGTAGTCAGAAAAGTCCTAATATACTGTGAGTATCAGGCTATCTATGCCATAAAGTTAACAGATTGTCTAAATCTGCTATTCGAAAACGCATATTATTTAAGAAAAGAGCTAAAAGTACATTATATCTATAGCGTGGCAATTTCCAATTAAGTATAGATGTAATCAAAACTTTCTCTGATAATAATAATTGATATCCAATTGAAGAAGAAAGGTGCATTTCATATGTAATAAATTTCAGAAACAAGCAAGTAACATTTCTCAAGATGACCTAAGAATAATCTCTCCATTAATTTTACTAATTTTATTATCTTAGATGATAAACTGTTTGTACTGTCCTCGGTTGAAATGAAATGAGAATTACTAATATAGAAGTAAAAATGAACTCGAGTGACTCCTTGGATACTACTCTTCCAGTTGCCCTCTCACCTGTTTGGCAGTATAGAGTTTGACAAGAGGGGAGAGGATCCTGAGCAGCACCCGCTCCTCATCACTGGCACGATTGACGTCTGACAGTCCCAAAAGACGGGCCACTTCCAGCAGGAACAGGCTCCCAGCACGACACTCCACCTCCATGTGAGCCAAGGTTCGCATGTGCAGCGCATGACCCGTGAGAGGACCACCGAAGGCCCAGCGACGCCCGGCATAGTCCCGTGCCACCTGACACAGACGACGCATCCCACCCACTGCCTGCACGGCTGTGTGGAGTCGAGTGATCAGGAGCATCCCGCTGATAGCGGCCACACCGCGGCCCACCTCGGAAACCTGATCACCTCACCAGGGCAGTAGTAGGAGATGTGTCCACTCTGTATCATCAGAGACCTCATAACCCATTATAGACCCCAACAATTAATGAGACAAAAGTAGTTTTACGCCCAGCTGTCTCATACTACTCATTAATAAGGAAGGTTTGATCGCCAACCTCGAACACCTGATTACCTCACCAGGGCAGTAGTAGGAGATGTGTCCACTCTGTATCATAAGAGACCTCTTAACCCATTATAGACCCCACAATTAATGAGACAAAGGTAGTTTTAAGCCCAGCTGTCTCATACTACTCATTAATAAGGAAGGTTTGATCAGTAATATCGATTTTCTTCAAGACAGTGGTCCTACTCAATTTTATCGAAAAAAATCTTTGACGTTTTCAGAGATTCAATTTAAAATATCCAGAAATTAAAACCTTATTCCAGAGAGATACATTTGAGTGAGCTAAGTTAAGAAGACAATACACATGTAGTAAATTACTTTATTTAATACACTTCTTAACATACATTATACGTGATAAATTGATATAATATGTACTGCCATACTGTTATTTGGACAATAAATATATAAAACAGTAATTGTCAATAATAATACAATAATCAAATAAACATGGAAAAGTAATTAAATCGATTTTCTAATGGGCCCTCTGATGGAACCTCTAATGGAACTTCTAATGGACCCTCTGACGGAACTTCTAATGGACCCTCTGACGGAACCTCTAACGGAACCTCTAATGGAACCTCTGATGAAACCTCTAATGAAACTTTTAATGGAACTTCTAATGGAACCTCTAATGGAACCTCTAATGAAACTTCTAATGGGACCTCTAATGAAACCTCTAATGGAACCTCTAATGGAACCTTTGATAGAACCTCCAATGGAACTTCTAATAGAACCTCCAATGGAACCTCTAATGGACCTCTGATAGAACCTCCAATGGAACCTCTGGTGGAACCTCTAATGAAACTTCTAATGGAACCTCTAATGGAACCTCTAATGGAACCTCTGATAGAACCTCCAATGGAACCTCTGGTGGAACCTCTAGTGAAACTTCTAATGGAACCTCTAATGGAACCTATGATAGAAACTCCAATGGAACCTCTGGTGGAACCTCTAATGAAACTTCTAATAGAACCTTTAATGAAACTTCTAATGGAACCTCTAATGGAACCTCTAATGGAACCTCTAATGGAACTTTTAATGAAACTTCTAATGGAACCTCTAATGGAACCTCTAATGGAACCTCTAATAGAACCCTGGATGAAATTCTCGAATTTTTAATATGGCTAATCAATAAAAACAATTAAATAAAACGTCTACTTTATTATGCAAACCATTTTGCTTCGCTAAAAAATATATTCATTTCGTGTGAATAATCAAACATAAACGGTAAAAATGTGTGAACAATATTAATTTTCTCCAAAGGGAATAGTTCAAGTTTTGTAAATGTGTAACGATCGTAACGATCATAGGACAATTTTCTCACTAAAAGTTGGTAGAAGTCGCTCAAGTTAGGTAGATAGGGTCATCACGTTGGCTGATAAAACGCATACTGAACATTACTTTTAACTAATTGAAATAATTATAGGATTTATTATTTTACAATAATAAACAAAAATTCTGTATTATCGACAAAATAAACATAACGAAATATAATTTAATCTTAACTTTAATATATTATTGTTATATAAAAATGAGACAACTATAAAATAATATATTTTGCATTATCTTTAATTTGTCGATAAACAAAGTCCACCCATCTATAAATATTAAAACAGAAATTAAAGCTATATGAAGTCTAAAAAGAAAACCACTTTTACAGATTAACAGTTCTACGGTAAGTTTCGTTCTACTATTATACTTGTTCATATTTCGTACTCAAAGCTTTCATAGTTTTTTCCGCAAAAGTGTAATGAATGAAAAAAATAAATACTAAAAAAATTTATAATTATTATAAAATAAATGTCTATACATTTGCATAGCGCTTTAAATCCAAATATGTCAGAAGCGCTTTAGAAAAAGATAAAAGTTGAACATTACAAAGAGCTAGAATGACGATTATGTGAATAGAATAGTGCTACATTGGACGAAGAAGACGAATCTCTCAGAGAACTCACAATGTGTGCACAAGCTCCATCTAAGAGCAGCTCAGCCGTGGGCAACTGTCGCGTGCCCAGTTTGTTCTTCAATCGTACCATCTGCAGCCCATTGAGCCCGTTGGCTGTAGTGTCGCCACCTCCACCTCCTGCTCCAGTCTCCAGATAGAAGAGCGACAGACCACGACCACCCTCAAGTATAGCAAGAGATGTAGGTCACATCAATATATCGATTGAACTTGATCTACTTACCTAACACATACGAATAGGTGTTTAACTTTACTATGTCGGCGTATGTAGGTCACATCAATATATCGATTGAGCTTGACCTACTTATCTAACATATAGGAATAGGTGGTTAGCTTTACTATGTCGGCGTATGTAGGTCACATCAATATATCGATTGAGATTGACCTACTTACCTAACACATAGGAATAGGTGGTTAGCTTTACTATGTCGGCGTATGTAGGTCACATCAATATATCGATTAAGCTTGACCTACTCACCTAACACATAGGAATAGGTGATTAGCTTTACTATGTCGGCGTATGTAGGTCACATCAATATATCGATTGAACTTCACCTACTCACCTAACACATAGAAATAGGTGGTTAACTTTACTATGTCGGCGTATGTAGGTTAGATCAATATATCGATTAAACTTGACCTACTTACCTAACACATACGAATAGGTGGTTAACTTGACTATGTCAGCGTATGTAGGTCACATCAATATATCGATTAAACTTGACCTACTTACCTAACACATACGAATAGGTGGTTAACTTGACTATGTCGGCGTATGTAGGTCACATCAATATATCTATTAAACTTGACCTACTTACCTAACACATACGAATAGGGGGTTAACTTGACTATGTCGGCGTATGTAGGTCAGATCAATACATCGATTAAACTTGACCTACTCACCTAACACATACGAATAGGTGGTTAACTTTACGTAAGTAGGTCACATCAATATCGATTAAACTTGACCTACTTCGTATGTAGGTTACATCAATATACCGATTAAACTTGACCTACTCACCTAACACATACGAATAGGTGGTTAACTTTACTATGTCGGCGTATGTAGGTCACATCAATATATCGATTAAACTTGACCTACTCACCTAACACATACGAATAGGTGTTTAACTTTACCATGTCGGCGTATGTAGGTCAGACCAATAAATCGGTTGAACTTGACCTACTTACTTATCACATATGGTAAATTGGTTAAAATTGAACAATAAGAAGCTGTGAAGAATTCTCTTCATTTACACAACTGATGATTTTTCTAATTTTTGAAGAAAATTATATATTTTATTAAATTTTGTAATTTTTATGAGATGCATTTTAATTGATGTTGATTGTTGTAGTTTTGTCCATAAATAGATATCCATTTAATCCATACATCTATTTTATGATCACATATAAATTCATTACTCTTACGAAGAGTAGCATCTGCCACTATAAATATAAAAGGTGTTAAAAATAATCAAGTGTGATGTTGAGTAAAAATAATTGTAATACCAACAACATGAAATTAAACAATAAAAATTCAGTAGTAAGGAAAACATGAACTCTTGCCACAGCTAATCCGCCAATTTCCCCTCTGGCATCATTATCAAAATATAATTCCAGCGTCACATACCTCCACAGTTTCCCCATTACTGTCCGCTACACGTGCCAAGGTCATTGTCATGGAGGCATCGGTAGCCGACGAGAACCATTTGTAGCCATAGAGACGATAGCTGCCATCCGATTGGGCAACAGCAATTGTGTCAGTGCCATGACCTGGTTTTAATAGTGTCAATGCATTTTATAGTGAAAATAATAATTAAATAATTTGGGGTGTATTAAAAGTAAAAGCGTAGCAACAGTGAAATATAGTTACTGAAAATATGCATTTTATCAATCACAATTAATTATAATTAAAATATAAAGATTAAATTGGTTTATTATAAAATTTATCAATAGTATGTTTTTTTAATCTGTTATAATAAGTAAGCACAGAGCCTGTACAAACAGCGGAGAGACAGAACACTACCGGTTTCGAGCTATTGAGCTCTCATCAGGTACCCTAGTCTCCCTACTGATGACTGGATTGCAGGTAGTATATATTTATTATGTTTAGTGGAATATAGACAAAGGCCAAGGAATTAAACTAATGTCATTATTATTTATGATATATACATACAGTCCGCGCTATTATCACAATCGAATTCCCGGTTTTCCCAGGCTAATAATTGACATTTTAACGGTTTTTCTCTACCAAGACTAACCAAAAACTACATAATGACAGCTCAGCAAGCCAAAGTTGTTTAATTGATTAATTGCTTAATTTACTATGGAAAATGCTTTACTTAGCTTGCGCTAAAATTGTTATGTTAATATCGTTATGTGTAGCTTGTGTGTGTATCTTGGACAAAATACAGCAGTAGAATATTATAGTAGCCTATATTTCTATATCTATAATTATATTCTTTCAAATATTATTGATATAAAATGTATGGCCAACTAAACGGAGCTTTAGTTATACATTTAGTTTTTCCTCTATAACAAGAATTCGTACATTCATTGCAATTACATAAATATATAAATAAAGGATATGAACCTCCAGCGTTTGCATAGTGGATTCTATAATGAATTATAATCTCAGTAGATCATATAAAACAATGACAGCACATACAACAACAGGCCAATTCACACTTATTTTGTATTTATATCTATACACATAACTGGGTTGTGTTCTGTAATCAAAAAACAAACCAGGTTAACTAAAGTCTCACCAACATCAGAACCACCCCGACGTTCCGTCATCCACTGTCCGGAGGTCCAGAACTCATCTGGATCACGTGATGTGAGTCTTTCAAACGGTTTCTTGAGTAAGTCAGGTTTGCCTAGGTTCTGAAACAAATATACCATATTGACTCACTAGTATTGTATTGTACAAGAAAGGGGAGGAGCTGTCCATAGAGTGTGATTGTATCACGTGATACATGGTCATCCGCTCCATGTTGGGCGATAGTGATGATTTCACGAACATATAAAAGTAGGAAGTCATTCGACTGAATAGACATCTCGACGACACAATGTTTCTGGACTTCCAATGATGCAAGTCATTCACGGGCTCATTGCTAATGTGCTGTTTATGCGGGGATTCAATGATAAAACATAATAATTGTTATCCACACAGTCCCACTAAGTAAATACGAAGAGCCTAACCCAATTATGAGTTAATTATGAGCCTCCAATCCCACTTTACAAAAGTCAGGGTGTTCTGGTGAATATATTACATGAAAGCTGTTTCGCATAAGTTGGTATAAATGGCTTAATTAATAAAATAACGTCAAATCTTTTTCAAAACGTTTACACGTTCAAAAAATATGAATTTGTAATCCTTTAGTCAAATTAAACCTTCTATCGTCTATTGATTATTAATTACACGGCATGATACTTTATATATTGCAGTGGAATGTATTTCACCGTTGACTTCAAACAAAGCAAAGTAATTCACTAGCTAAAGCATGTGATAGGCTGTGATATCTTTGACACGCGGGTTTTGGTATATTCAAATTAGCAATAAAATTATTAAAATTTCTAATGTCAAACATAACAGTACAAGACAAACATGAAAACATACCTCAATGATCTTAGCAGCCCCATCCGTCATTGCCAATGGACAACCATAAAGACCGCTTGAAGGTCCATACAGAAACGTTTTGGAAATCTGGTGCAGTCGGCTGACAAAAGACAAAATATGTCAGTTGTTTTCAATTAGATGAGGTGCTAATTATGAACAAAGATAGCTTGAATGATCTTATAGAGATTGCTCCATTGTGGAGAGAAAATATAAGGAGACGTTTTCATTTAAAAAACTATTTTCATATATTTTGTTACTAAACACCACAAAACCGTTACAAAATTAAAAAAACTGCACAATAAAAATTATTATTTTAATATTATTTATAATTCATTTATACTTTAAAAGATTTGACACATTTTTCTTAATTTTAAGTTTCCTGTTATTTAATTAAGGCATTCGTCTGCTCATTCGACCATTTAAATAATATAATCGGTCCGCAATTAAAGATAAAAATCAAAACAATAATGCTTTAAGAAGTTGTGGGTCTCTTTCAGCAACATTATTTATTAATAAAGTGAAAATAAAATGTATATCTAATTTTTAGTGTTCAACAGTATTTACAATATAATTGAATATTTTCAATATAATTGAATATTTTCAATATAATTGAATATTTTCAATATAATTGAATATTTTCAATATATATTTTTATACCCATATGTATATTCTACCGCAATAACACACTACGTGAATACTTGAATGGAAATCAACCAAACTCTTGTAAAGTCAACAATTGCACTGCGAACAACAATTTATGCAACCGAAAAGATTGTGTCTACCAAGCTCAATGCAGTGGTTGTAAAGAAATCTATATCAGTAGTGCTTCACATCCGGATACGTGAACATCTTTCATCCAAAGCTAGCTCCATTTACAAACACCGTACCAACTGTAAGCATGATTTCCCCATTTTGATCCTCACAACTAGTGACAACTTTCCCAATCTACGCATCAGAGAAGACCCATTTCATTAAACAGCTCAATCCCGCCATCAACAGCAGAGAAGAATCAAATTAATTTTGCGACCTGTTTTTTGAAATTTAATTATCCATTGTTGGTATTGTATTTTTCTGATTATTTTGGATTTCTATCTAATTGACTAATTGTTAATTCATTACTAAATATTCAGTAAATTTTAAAAATGGCGTTGAACACTGAAAATTAGATTTAAATTTTATTGCAACATCAAGGCTTTTATTTTAACTTTTTATTAATAATTTTTTTAAATTATAATAGGTGTAAAATGTCAAAGAGGTAAATCGATATGTATGTACATAATTCATTATTCTAATGGTTGAATCAAGTGTGCTCAATAGAACATAGGTCCTCAGAATGTATTTAGATATAACCAGTTATTCAGGGCTTAGGGCCTACCTCCACTCCTCATGCCTCCGTTCATATGCGATGGCAACCAGGCCTTCCTCAGCTGCCAATCGATGCATCTGACGCCAGGCTGTGCACGTGACCAATTTATCGATCCGTTTACCATAAGCATCATACTGCTCAAGACGCGGAGGTTCTGCCTCACATTTAGCGCCCAATTCGTGAATCTCTGAGACAATTCGATCGCCAAAACGACTCAAATCATCATTGATTGAGCCGAAAACCTGTTTGTTGAAGAAAAGTTTGTAATAAGAAAATCTTTGTACAGTGTAAATAAATACCTACATCATTTACAAATAATCAAACAACTGAATATATACACAACAGAAGAAAATTTATGGATACCACTTATAAAATGTGTTAGAGTTATATAATTTTTTAAATAAATTTACATATACTAAGATAATATTATAAAATGTTAATAATATAAAAATTATAATCGATTTTCAAAAATGACGATTCAATTTCATGATTCCATTTCGTTTTAGTTCTTACATTTAACAAAAAACCACTGAATTTAGTAAATAACTGATTTTCAAATAATAATTAATTAATATATTAACCATATAAATTTAGGATAAATTAAGTTTGACCACTAGTTGTGATACAACACAAAACAGACGTCTCTTGCCAACGATTCATTTAATTTCACTCTATTATGAATTATGTTGATATATTATCAATCATGGTTCATTGATTGAATATGATAATATTGTAATTTTAACATTATCCTTAATGAACAATTAAATATTTATGTCAGAAAACACCATAATAAATCTAGTTGATATTAACAAACTTTCAATAAAAGAATGTTTGCAACTTTGTTGGATCATATAAACTTGTAGATAACTGGATCATTTAGACTTGAAGATATTTGGATCATATATATTTAATGTAATTAAACAGTACGTGTATATATTTAGAGTATGTATGGATAATACTTTGAGATATAATGATGGTACTCTGGAACATTAAAAGAAGGTCCCTAAAATACATATGTATAGAAAAATATTACTTCTAATGTCTAGCAAAGGGTAACATCTTTGGATTCACTGATAAAATACCTAATATTATTTGTATATGTTTGTAAGGAAATTTACAAAAGTTTTTAGTTCTTAAATTAAGGATGATATATATTTAACTAAAGTCAAGTTCTATATAAATGTATATATATCAAAGTGTTATACATACAAACTAAAGTACTATTCATAGGTAGTAAAGTACAAAAAACTAAGTATGTTGTCCAATAAATAAATGGATATCATATTATTTAATGGAGTCACAAATATTTTGCTTTAAAGTTTCAAATTGAAATAAAATGCATAGACACATATTTGTATACTCCTATGTAGACATGAAATAATGTTGAATTGTTGTTTTTATCAGTATATTAATCACAGACAATGATAAAATTACCCTATAAAATAACACAATAACCTATTTAAAAATTTTTTAAATTAAATGAAAATTGAAAAATTAATTATTTTCAAAAATCAACATAATCTAATCGAAATATATCATAAGCAATAACTTTTAGTTCATTTATGAACTAAACATTTTTGAAATTATAATATTAACAAATACATGTAATATTGAAATTCTAATGAATTTCTAAAAATAGATATTTCAATTAAATTTAACTACTATTTATTCTAACTATTTCAATTATATTCTTAAAGTGGGATATATGTAATTATCATAATTTTCATTATAAAATACTATATAATTATTTTTACATAATTGCATATACTATAATTATTTTTTCAATTCCTCATAACTAGGCTATTATAATCAGTAATTTGATATAAAAATATAAAAAATTTGCCCATTTGACTGTATTAACAATTATTATGATAGAAAAATAAAAAAATTATAAAAAGATTTAATACAAATGTGGGCTGGTTGGAGTTTTATTTTAAATAAGTAAAATAAGAGTGTAACTGATATATAATTTAGAGTTATACATTGGTTACATTCTTATTTTACTTAATTTCATAATAGATCAACATACTAGGTTAAACACAGGTGTAAATTAACTTTATAATAAATCTATATTTATAATGTACAATATAGGCTAACTTCTCTAAGTACTAGAATGCCTTCAGTCTAATTGGATCTCTTCAGTGGTATATATGTTTGTAATATATTGTCTAGATAATATTCATTAGTGGTATATAATATTAATTTTTTACATAATATTTAAAATATATTTTTTAACATGTGTTCTTGATTGACTGTTTATTAAATTATTTTTATAATATTATATTAAGATCAGGGGCTCTGCTCCTATAAATCCTGTTTTTGCTCAAAATTAATTATTCACGCTTTAAAATTAAGCATACCTCTAGCTTGAATATAGGTTTATAAATAAATAATGTATAAAATTTATTCTATGTATTAATACAAATTATATGTAATTTATATATTTATAAATTAAATGTTTTTGATTTTAATATATTTACTGCCTTAATTGAAGCTATAAGCATAACATTATCAGTAATATGATTACTGTTTTTAAATTTTGTGTTAAATAAATTAATATTCTATATAATAATGTAAGAAATTGTTTATTTTGATTAAATATAAAATGAATTTAATTATCATATATATAAATATATATTATATATATTATATAGACAATCTTAATATGTAATGCAGTCTATAAATATTATATAAAACCAAATAGAAATTCAGACAAATTGTTAATTGAATCTATTTGATTCAGTCCAGATCAAATCAAACTTAACTTAAAATAAATGATTAACAGATAAAAATAGTTTTTAATAATTAGTATATATACCAATTTCTATTTGATTCAGACCAAATAGAATTTCTTTATATTTTATTGGACCAAATAGAAATTGGTATAAAATAAACAATTTCTATCTGTTATAGATAAATTAAAAATAATTTCAAAATTGATTAAGACTAAATAAAGTAGATTTATATTTAGTTGAACAGACAAAGATTAAATAAGTAAGAATTTTTATTTGGTCTGAATTAAAAACAGAAACAGGCCTGCCAAGCTTTGGACACTTGAAACCAGGACATAATAATGGTATGATGGCTACGCGAGCAGCGGAGCCTATAAATCCGAGCCTGTGAGGAAATTTTTCTTTTTCGATTTTGGGACTTAGAATGCAGAATGAACCTTAGGTATTAGTTGTCATTATTTAAATTTGGTCATAACAGATTATAGTTTACATAATTATATACATATACAATGAAGTAATCACTTAAAAACAATAGTTTAATACAAAACAATATAAAATGTAGATAATGCAAAAGTAGGTATTATCTGACCTGATATAAGATACAAATATTGCATTACATAGATTATGAAAACAAAATCAAAAGGTAAACACATGAACTAAATTGCACATAGCACATAAAAATGTTGACAATCTTCACAAAATGCTTAAAACATAGACTAAAAAAATATAACTATAGAATGTTAGAAAACCGGGACATTTTCCGACTTAACCGGAACAGCCGGGACAGTTAGTTGGCAGGCCTGCCAAAAGCAGTATCTAAATAAAAATTATTTTTAGCTGTTATGGACAAATTAAAATATTATATGGTCAGGACTGAATAAAATAGATTTAATTTTTTTCTAATAAAATAAACAGAATTTCTATTAGTATTTGGTCTAAATAAAATATATAAAAAATTCTTTTGGTCTAGAAAAAAATTGATATACTAAATAATAATAATTTTCATCTATTATAGTCATATAGATATATTAGAACCAAAATTTAATTTGATTGGGAGTGAATAAAATAGATTTATATTTTGTTCATATGATATAGTAGGTCCAATTGAAATACATAAGAATATCTATTTGATCCATTTATATTTGTTGTAAATTAAAGTTCTATTTTTTTAATAATAAATAATTGATATAGGTGTTGTCTATTAGATTATTATTAGTATTGATTAATTTTATAATTATAAATAAATATAAATTATATATGAAATATTTTATTTGGTCTGACTGATTGCAAATTAGACAGACCAAATGGCAATTTCTATGTATAGTATATATTTTTTAATAAACCTAAAAAAATATCAAAATTTATTAAAAATAAATAAAATGCTCCATAATATGGCATGCCATATGTCAATGTAGTCCAGAGTAATTTTAGCAATTAGTATGAATTTCTATTTGGTCCATGAGTCATAGACATAACATATATAACCAAAAGTAATGTATATTTATTATATATTAATATATAATAAATATACATTACTTAAAATAAACTGAGTATATATACTCAGTTTATTTTAATTTATACTTTAATTTATATTTTTAATTCATTTTATTTCATTTACCTTTACTTTAGTTTAATACTAATACTTGTTTAATCACTTTAACACTGACAGTAGTGTAATTGATTATATAACCAAATTATATATGAATTTATATACTTATATCGATCTTAAATATAGGTTATTAATTATCTGAACACTTACATTTTCTGGCAAATAATATTTTAAATAATTTGGAAGAATAGGATCTGTTGTATAAGGATTATATAAAAATGGTGGCTCCTGAGAAAAACCACCTGTTTTTGCAAAACTGTACTTTGAATCATGTTTATATCGACAGTTGATTATATTGTAATTCAAGCAATTCTTAGATGACTTGTTCGAAAATGTTAATCTATTTAGTTTGAACATATTATTCATTAGTTTCAACGTTAAATCGTAGGTGGTTATGATATTTGCTTGCGGTAGGGGATAATATTAAAAAACTAAAACTTTTTATTCAAAATGACAATAAATAAATAGTAGTACAGCTATTGCAGAACATGTAATACAAAAATTTAATTATTTTTACATTACATTAACCATTTAATTTAACTTTTACTACTCAATTATGTATTGAAAATAATTATTATTAACGTATAAATATTTTCCTTAAGGGATATTTATAAAGAAAGTAAGCGCCTTAATAATTATTTACATCTTTAAATATTAATAAGAAGAATATTATACTATATTATATATTGTGACACAGATTAATTGTGAGGTTGACACACAGTGGTCTAATTATTTTTTTGGGGTATTCGGTAAAAAAAGAAAACTCGAAATGAAAACCATGACATTATTTTCAGCCCGGTCAATTAAAATATTTTAAAGTTCACGTTCTTAGTTTTTGAAATGATTTAAAATACTTTTCAAAAATTATTTATTTATATAAACGAAGTTGTACATGTGTTTCTAAATATATTTTTGTTATTATGTAATTAAGTTGAAATTACAATATAGCATGTAAAATATTTAATATATTATAACAATATAATAACCAAACATAATAATAATGATGTTAGCATTTATCATTCGAATATAAATCAATGTATTAATTATTTTAGTTACATAAATCTGTAGAAACTATACCTCAGATATCAGAGGCTTTGCAGTATATACATATATATATATAATATAAATTATCGAAAATACTCAAAATTCTAATATGATTTACTAAATACATTAAAATATTGTATGTTATATTTTAATTAAAAATAATAAAATAGATTACATATAACCTTATAATAGATTATATAGATTCATACTTATAAATTAAGCCTATATTACATATTTAAAATTAAACTAACCTATGTATAGTACCACAAACATTGGTGTTATTGCTTTATTTTGGTTATGTAGTATTCCAATATAAATTTATATAAGTAGCATAAAACTTATCTGTATTTTTAAGTTACCGCTTAATTATTATTGTTACATAATTACACACTTGTGTTACATTTAAAATATGATAAATGTTACTCATTTTCTAAAATTTTCTCTGAATTATATATTTTTAATATGGACAATATCATCGACAAAACAACAAACTACTCGTATAGTGCTATAATTAGTGTACGCAGTGCTGAATTCAGTTATTCCTCTTAATTGATTGGGGGTTTGTCCACTTAATAAGATCAATCACATTAGAGCTTGAAGAGCTCGACTCTGGCCAAATGTCACCCCTTTTTGCTCTTAACATTACCGACAACTAATATCTTTCAGTTCATTATGGAAAAGTGATTCTGTGCGCATAAAACACTCTTTTTAAGATACAGTTGAGTCACAATTTCCTCTTATATGTTTCTTCAAATATTTTCAGAAATTTCTTTATGTGATACTTATCAACAAAAAAGTATCACAAACATATACTTTGCTCATATTCTTAAGAGTTTATTTTTCTATATTCTAAATTTATTGCCATTTTGTGAAATATATACTTTTAATCCTTTTTTAACTACCTTTTTCAATTCTTATATAGCTAGCTATATACTTTGATTACTACCAACACTAGTATTATTAGATATGTGTGGAAGGACAGCCTGTGATCAGCAACCTGATAATAACAGTATCTGTATAGCCTACTGAGTTGTATGCTTACTTTGTTACTATGTATTAATACATATTGTATTTATAACATATATTGGTATTGGCTTCATAACTAAAGAAAATTCTTTATTAATTTTAATAATATTAATATTTACATTAATATTTTTAATATCAATTTATTGTTAAACATAATATTTATCAATTTATTTTTAGATTATCATTAGTAGCCTAATTATATATAATGAAAAAATCATTTCAAGTATGTATATATTGAATTATTAGTTATTGATAATTAAAGATTCCTTGTATTTATTTATTATTTAGTTGTATGATTTAAATTATTGCACTAGTTGAAAAAGAAAAAAACTACAATAAACCTTAAATTTTATTGTGGTTTTTCTTTTGCATTCCTCACAAGTGAACATTACTTGTCTTGATTTATCAACGTGGCATTAGTTATTTTAGTCAAAATAATCATATATATCTTTTATGAATTAAATTTCATTTATTAGTTTTAATGCTACTTTATAATAATTGCAAATTAATTTCAGGTTATAAAAGAATAATTTGCATGTCTTTGAAACAGATTTAATACAATTGTTTTTTTTTCAAAATTAGTTTGACTTCATGTATAGATATTTCATGCTAATTTGCTATTAATACATAATTCACTTCATCGTAAACATTAGTTAACATCCAAAATATATAATGTTTTTTGTACGTAAAATATTATAAGTTGTTATCAGTATTCCAATTCAACTGACTATAGGAAATATCTACAAAAGTATTGTTATATACCAAAACTTCGCAATATTTTGACGGTAAATCTTTAATCTTTATTAGTTCTGATGAGACCCATACGAAGATTCTTCTCCTGCGATCATCGATCCACATTTAAATATTTTCTACTGGGCACAACTTTGAGATTCTTTTCTTGTGACCCACAACTTTGAGATGTTTTCCTGCGACCCACATCTAAATATATTCTACTGGGCTCAACTTTAAGATGTTCTCCTGAGACCCACATCTAAATATATTCTACTGGGCTCAACTTTGAGATTCTTCTCCACATTAACCCCATCTCCGATTTTTCTCAATTGTGTCCCCATTGCAAATGTTTATCTTGGTACCCCAGCTATATCAAATTCTTTTCCTAGGCATCCACTCAGTTTGCAGTTTTCTGTGTCCTCTTATGAGATTATTTTGCGAGTACACGTTGAGATTCTTATCTCGTTATTTTTATACCTAGCTTCAAAATTGTCATAATATTACTGCAATCATATAGATAGGTACATCTAAATTTTTATTTATGCTTAAACTGTAAATGTTTAATATATATATAATTAATGTGTTAGTTTAAATAATAACTTAATAAATAAATGTAACGTTTGAAAAATCTTCTTATTGTTTTAATATTCCATATTTAAATAAAGAGCTACACATAATAATTTTTATTCCGAAAGTTGAACGATTCCTGATATTTACAGAAGATCAATTCTAATTTTTTAAAACACTCATATATAGGCCTAGTGATAAAGACACGTAATAGTCACTTATGAGAAAAGCAAAGAAAAACCACAATAAAAGTTGTATTACAATTAACAAAAGGCCGTGAATTACAATGAATTATCATGAATGACCATCAATTACCATGAGAAACCATAAATAACCATCAATTACGATTATTACCATGAGAAACCATGAATAACCATGAATTACCATTAACTACCATGAATAATCATGAACAACCATGAATTACTATGACTTTAACACAGATATGTCTTCTTATATAATACGCTCATATAGGTTAGTGTTGTACTTTAACATATAAAACTTTCACATTGCGTATTTATTGATTTTTTTCTATTTATTATACGAGTATTTTACATTTTAAAAAGTACAATGGTTTTTAAAAACAAATCATGCATATCATATCATATCATACCGAGACAGGGAGAAAACATTAAATGTAGGAAATGTATAAACTAAACATATTTATTTACATGTTTATTATAAGACAAACATTTGCTATAATATAGTATAATACAAAATAATATAATGAAATATAATTAGGCAAATGTATGTTAAAGAAAAAGTACTGTTTTTACATTAATGTATTTTGATTAAATCAATTAATTTTTATAAATAACAATGGAGTTCACATTGCAATATAAAAATTTAGAAAAATTGGTTTTGCTTATAATTTGGTTTAATTTTCTAAAATTCTAGATACATAATATTCTTATTTTACTATGACCAATTAACTTTTAATTAATATACAAAAACTATAGACACGTTTAGTATCCTTCTTTATTTTAATATTGTAAACTCACTCAATGCACTTCTGTATACCTAAGGCCTATGCATTATATACCCGCAGTACCATGCCGTAAACCCGTATAGGCTATACCTCACAAAAATGATAAGATCAGAGCTGTTCATCAATCGGAGGATATCGTGAAGTAAATCGGTTTTCACTGTGATCTCAGGTGCAATGGTACGTGTTCCTCCCGGAAATCACAATAAAAACCGTTTTACTCAACTGAAGGTCCAATTTGCTAGCAGATGGGGTGACCAGTCGCCTTCTATAACAGAACAGAAATATGTAAACATAACTTTGGATATCTCCTGCGATAAACGATGAAGATAAATTGAAAATGTTGATACTTTTAGAAATAGTTCTTTTATTTACAAAGTACAAACACAAAGTATACATTTTATATTTTAAAAATATTTAGATGTAATTACATGTATCCTTCAGCCATACTATCACAGGCGTGCACCAGACTTTTTCAAAATGTATGTAATGTTGTGTTTAGTCTATTTTCTAGATATAACCATATTTATGTGTGGTTTTTTTCATCTAAAGGGATTATTTATATTTTAGTTAAATTTACAATTGATTTCCATAGATGTGTAATATTCTCCAGGGTAGGTCTTCAGACCCCTTAGACCCCGCTTTGGTTGTACCTCTATATTCTTTAGTCATGAATGTTCGTTTTTTCGTTAAACCATCTTGATATTTAACAGTCGCCTTGATCGTTTCTGGTTCTTTTTTATTTCAATTTCATTCTCGTTTATATACTTATTAACTCATATCATTCTAACCACATCTATTTAAAGTTTAAAAAATAAAATAACTTTGTGAAAAATTTATCTAAAATTAGAAATATTTAATTAAAAAAGAAAATTACTCTTACATTAATATTAATGCTATTTGCATCTAAATAAAAGAATTCATTACGTTGTACCTCTTTCAAATTAATTTGTAATTTAGTATTTCAAATTATTTCAAAATATTTACAATGTCAATCCAAGAACTATTTTAACAGCAGCATCAGTATAATACTTTTGTTTTATAGATTGTGCTCATTTTGGCTTTATTTAACAAAAGCTAATAGCTAATCAACTCGAGCATAGAGGGTCAAAACTAATAACACACATGATTGTACCTATTCATACTAAAAGAAAAGTGTACTAAATTTGGCTTTGGTATAAATATAATCGTAGTTATATGTGTTCTCCTAGTAGGCTATTTGATCATATTGATAATTATAGGTTATGTGTACTTTGAATAAAGAATAAAAATTATATACAGTATTTCTTATAAGTAACAGAATTGATTGGAACCATCAGGCAAAATCCGCTCACCAGATAGAAAGAAACGAAATAAATCAGAAATAATAAAATATAAATCAAAAGAAAGGGTAACTATATAAAAAAGAAAACCGACAAAAAAGGCAAAGGAGAGGAATTAATAAAACTGGAAATAACAAGAGTATAACTTCCTAGAAAAACCCCCAAGAAAACCAGCCAAAAGGAGACCAATACCAAAATTGAAAGAAAATGAAGGAATTCCACCAAGTTATACTTGTACTTATAACACAGGCCTAGGAAATGAGAGGTTGATAAGTCATGCCTGTAGTAGTTATATGTTAATTAAAGCCAATATCTAATTGTACTAATTGTTTGTTGTTGTAAGTAGTATAACATTTTCATATTATCATATTGATATTTACCAGTGTGATGTATTATGCTAAAAAATTGTACGATCAGGGTGATTTCAATGAGGATTCCAACTAAGTATAGTTCACTCAGCTTGATTTGGCTACTTACAGATTGATCAGAGATAGGCTAATGGAAGTAATTGATTATTCAAGTACAAATATTGATTTTTCCCTTAAAATGATGCATTATGGTTATATATTGTCCGATCAGGTTGAATTCGATGAAAATTCTCACTAAATAGACCAAACTATTTTTTTTCAAATCAATAAAGAACAATTTTTATTATTCAATTTTTTTATTTAAGTAAAACATATCAGTAGGATGGAGAAAATGGTGATATATAACAAAGTTACACAGTAGTACTTTATTATATATAGTTTGAGATGAAAATGTACTTTAATATATTAATGCATGCAATTTATTATTAGATGGGTCAATATCATCTTCACCATCACTACAATGTGAGATATCAACTAAGTCCAAGCATAACGCATTCTGTCGTCAAAAATATACCACAATCGTTTGGTACTCTCTCGTAGAACTGAATTATTGGTGACAAAAGGAGTAACTTCTTTAATTTTTTACATCTCTTCTTCAGTTCGTTCATTGCCTCGTCATTTTTTATATATTTGTATAGTTTAATATAATTCCTCATTTTTTCTTTTACTTTGTTTTTCAACTCCTTTAAGGTCAATTTCTTCTGTATGTTTTTCTGTATGTCCTCCGGAATCGTAGTCAGAAACGTAGACTCTTTCTCTTCTTCCTTGTCGTCCACCATCTCCTTCATTGATTTTATTGATGTTTCCTACTCGTCGTCGGACCGTATTGATTTCTCGTCCGTCACTGATTGAAATTTAGTTTCTTTCGTCTTCGACATCTTGTGTTGATTGATATCTATGCAGTAGGGCAACTTTGAGAATTTTGTTTCGTCGATATCTGTGCAGAATTAGTTAAAATTGGCTTTTCAGTTTTGTAGGTTTCTGTTTCTAGATAAATATTTCCGTAGTAGTAAAAATTTTTTTGTGTTAATTGATAGAAGAGTCGAAGGTAACAATAAATAATTCATCTAAGTAAGCTTTCGTGAGTTACAGTATCTTGCGTACACGCAGTAAGTGTGCAGGAATTCGAACAATAGCCTTTTTACATATATAGGACCATTATTCTTAATGATTGAAACTTTAACAGACATATGTTATGTTTTTCAACTATATAGTTAGTTGTAATTAGTGTATATATGTTTTGAATCATCTTATCTGTTTATTATTTATCTATTATAGATGGTCTCATACGGTGTCTGTTTCGTTCTATATTGTCTCAATTGATTCCGATTGGTCATATAAGTGAATTTTTACCAAATTATCATGAATTGTAATCATTATGTGTCTTTTCTAATAATTTCTATGATCCACTACATAGTTTATGTACTATATATGTTATATTTTTTTCATGTTAGATATGATTCATTTTATTTTTTGATGTTTAGAATGTACTTTGGTGATAGTATGTGGTTATACAAAACGGACAATTTGAATAATAAATAAAATGTTATTTTTGTACGTCGTTTTGTTCTTTTTATAAAATAAAATTGTTTTTAAAAATTTTAGATTGTCTTTTACATAGTCTGTTTCTGATTTTTAAAAAAATATTTGGGCCCATTTAGTGAGAATTGTCATCGAACTCAACCTAATCGGACAATATATAACCATTATGCTTCATTTTAAGTAAAAAATCAATATTTGCACTTATATAATCAATTACTACCATTAGACCATAGATAGATAGCATTCACTCTACTATATTATTTCAACTTGCGTTACGTGATAGAGAGACCCTATCATTTTTGGACAAATCCGACATCTCCTTTAAAACTGATAGTAATAGTATTAATTACTTGAGAATTAAAATGTACACTTTATCGAAAAAGCAAAAAATTATTTTGTGTACCAAGTACTACCAGCATGCAAAAAATCACAGAGTTTATGAAAATACAGCTGATCAGTGAGAATATTTCGTCAGGGCATTTGAAACATACCTGGAGTACCTGGAGAAGACAAAATAAATTCCAAACACTCGCCCATCCCCAAACCTGTGACCAAACCTACATCTTCCTCGTGGTAAGTTGCAAAAATGCTGTGGTGTTGAAAACGACCATCGACACTTTAATAAGTTTATTATCGAAAGAATTCAAAAGAATAAAATAGTTGACTTATTGGACAATCTGCGAAAATTGTTCTGCAGGAGAAAATAACTAATCAAATTACGAAAAATTAAGTTTCACACCAACAGGGTCAGTTGCAAAGGAATTTTTGAGTACTTTGCATCAGCTCGTATAATGAATAGTTATTGAGGAACGCCATAGTGAGACAAAAATTATTCTTCAATGGCTTACTGTCGTGGATTTTGACGTTTTTATTGTAAATTTTTGTTAACAAAACAGTTGTAATTACAGATTTTTCATTAACCGTCTGGGAATTTTGTACATATTTATACATACTAATTTTAAATCATTTTAAATAATAGCGGATGTACAGTAATTTTTACAGTAATATTTCTATGATAAAACATACGTTGAATCTTTCACAACTTTCTGCCATGATTCATGATAAACCTTCCAGTGCATGTATAAATATCCATGTACTGCCCTAATGTAGTTACGCGATTTTATTGATTTTTATACTGGGGGTAAGTTAAGTAATAATAAATAATAAATAAGGGAAAAGCTTATACTTATTTGACAGTAGCTTTAATAATTTATTGTTCTTTTTATTTGTTTTGTGTTTTGTTGTGGTGTTGTAGATGTCTAAATTATTTTTTATTAAGAGTGCAAACAAATACATTTACCTCTGAACATATTATGTTCTATTTTATATTTCCTAATATTTAGTGTCAATGTTTTACCTAAATCATAAATGAATAAAAGAAAAGTTTTGCAAACTATTGTTTTATAAATCAAATTACTTCCTTTCCATATATTATTTTTACAGGTTGTTAATATAATTCTCTTGAAATTATTTTTGATAAATAATACAGCACAAATTATTGATCTTGACAACTTCCAGATTCGGTTTTCAAACGTTTTTAGTATAATTCTTTAATAGTTCACGAGTTAATACAAAGATGGAAAATATAATGAAATAATATTGATAAATTGTAAATATAACAGGGCCGTAGCAATGTATTTTAAATTTGAGAGGTCAGTTTCCTCGGGGCAGCCCCTGCTGTTTTATCTAGTCTTACTTTAAATTTTAAAAGGGCACTAAGATATCAAAGCAAAAAGTGGGGGACCATGGTCCCCCTGCCCCGGATGCTACGCCCCAGCATGAAAATGACTACGCTGATGATATATCGATTAGTAAACCATTTCAAACTCGCCTCCTTTATTGACTTAATTCCTTTTATCTTTTCTATTTTATTTGGTAGAAGTTAAGTCAGTTATACTGACTAAACCGAACTTAAACTAGCTAAATCAAGCTAAATGAAAAATCGATATTACCTAATGATCAATTTCCTCCCTCGAGCGATATATAAATGACTGAGAAGTTAGAAATCTCCGCTTCAGCTTTACTATGAAACGACTTTAAGTATCTTAAATTCGGTTAATATGAAATTTAGAAAGAAAAAAAAATTCAAAGGCGAACGATTTTCCACCATTACGAAGTCACTTGACGCATCAATGAAAATATATTCAAAATCCGGCGCATCACTAAAAAGAAAATCATCCGAACACATAACATTTAACGAAGAAGATGACCTTTGGAAGTTCTCTCTTGG
>JAUZND010025672.1:0-31860 GCA_034780555.1 Coelogynopora nodosa
TATGGTCTTTTGTTGATATAATGTTTTTGAACAATTTCTTTTCGTGCTTTTCTATAGTTTCACTGAATGTTTTTTGTTGTTCACATAACTTGAATTTCTCACATCTGCGAAGGAAGCTGATGATTCTTAGGCGGTCTGCGGCTGAAGTAAAAGTCCATCATCTTGGAGCGCCGTATGTTAATTTACTCATTACTTTTGCTCCCTTTTCAACTGTTGGCATATGACCACCAAGTGCGACAAAAATGAAATTATTCAACTTTTCTACGATGACACGACATAATTCAATTTATTTCAAACTAAATAGTCTATTAATTATATACAAACATTGAATTAATTTATGATACGTCATATCGTGCTTGGAGAGACCTCAAATTAATTCTTCTTAACGAAAATCTCTGCCTCATAACGTTACGTTTGGTAGCTAAATATAGACTGTAACTCTCGCCAACATCCACTTGTCAATTACAATTTCTGTCTATCTTAATATGTAATTACGCTTCTATATAAAATTGACAAAAACAAGTTAATTTACATATAATTATAGCAAAATTGATTAATGTTACAAATTATCCCAAAGCTAATGATATTCAAACCCGGGTATTTCTACATACAATGTATTTTAGGCTGTATCCTTCATTTATTTTTTCATTAAGAACACAAATAGAATCAATAAAAACACCAGTACAGAAATACAAAATTAAAACCAATTGTACAAAGTTAATTATCTATAAAAAGTAATAAATAAAAATCATTAAAAAAACTCAATGATATTGCAGTAGCGATCCGGGGGAGGGGGCGGGGTTTAGGGGGTTAAAACACAAAAAATTCTTTTAATGGCGACGAAGTATAATTTATTATACATACAAACTAGTCAATACCACGGTCGCAACATGTACATATATTTTTTTATTATTTATATTTTAATCATCTTACACTATGTTTTCTATTATTGCAAAATATTAAAAAAAATCTATTTCAAAATTAAGAAATGTATTTGTCGAACAATTAATTATTTATACATTGAGAAAGATTTACTTACATTTTTAGTTCGAAATACGTTTTTCTTAATTCTTATATATATATATATGAATATATATAATAGCAAATAAATACCAAACTGTAAATATAAACGTCGTAGACTTACATAATTAAAAAAGGGATTATTTTACAAAAGTAAATATTATTAAACTGGAAATTATTTTGAAGGATCTTGAAAAACAAGACAAAAATATAAATAAAAACACCGACTTGAGAACACATATGAATAAACTAAATAAACTATATGTTAGATCTAAAAGAAAACTAGACTTACTTGAAGTTGCATATGTCATCTAAAAATTGACCACATAACCATAAGATGGATCATAATAATATGGACAACGAAAACATTTATTTCATGGTGTACTTACAAGCTTTTTGTGAATTTCCGCACTGGGGACTTTTAACATTTGGACATTTTTAGCATACCGCGTTTCTAGTTGCTGCATTGATGAAATCTAAAATATTAAATAAGTTGAAATTTAGAAATGGAAAATCTATATTTGTTTAATTGCATTTATCAATTACAAATTCTGAATCCAATGAATTGTTCGCACGAGCAGACATTGCTCTTACTCGAAGTTCTTCTGGAGATACATCTTGAAAGTCTACCAAACAACATTAATTAAACATTTTATAGAATAAATATAAATAAATAACTCATAAATATAATAAAAAAAAGCTTCTCCTAATATAATATTAGAAAGAAACACACTTATTGTATATAAACACAATTTAGCAACCCATAAGCAATAGTCACCTATACAAACAATAGAATAACATTTAATAAGTGTGGCTAATTTAATTGTTTTGTAACACATTAAATATTATTATATAAGCAGTCACAAATTTTCTGTCTAGCATGCCTTCAGACCACCAGTCTGTACATATAGGCCCTACAATAAACTTTCGACAATTTTAAAATATTTCCCCACAAATAAGATATACCAATACATCAATACATGTATAGGCCTACCGGCCTTTTCAGCACATTTTCTCCTTGTATTAATCTGATAACCATTTTCTAACCAATGTAAGAATTTAAAAAAATTGTTTTATAGACATTTACAAACTAATATAGACATTGCATATTAATGCTGTATTGATAACAACTATACTTTTTTACACTCTATATAGTAGATGCGACGATGGGCTGCTTGTCATCTGAATTTGCTAAACTGATGTAACACTCGGTATAAATATTGGCAAATTTCTATATGTCTATAATATGACTGAGTATAGATTGAGCAATAAATGAAACATAATTCAGTTGAATAATAGCAACTGTTTTTGAATATTACACAAATTGACAAATTATACTCATTGATTTCGTGTATATCTGGTAAAATATAGATAATAATATTATGTAGCATAGATTTTCCGGCAATTTTACTAACCAGCTGAAATAATTTTATAAAATTTATAAACTGCATATATATATATAAATAGATCACAAAATAATTTGAACATAATGAATAAAAAACACAAATATATGTGGCCTTCGTAAGCATAATGTACAATGTATAGCTATATTTTCCGTGATAATTTGTTTCCGTTATCTGAACATATAAATAGTATACAGCTGACGATGTGCATGGAAGCACGAAATATTCTGTCTAACGTTTTAACTTCATTTTATTTTTGACTTTACAATAAAAATTGCAGCATACACCGGTCTTACACAATTTCTAAATAGTATATTATATAGAAACTTAGTTATATATTTATTTTTTACTCATTAGAAACGTCATTACTTCAAAAAAATAGGTAAATACCGAGTTTATAATACATTATTTACACAATAATATGTGACAGCTGTTGCGAGTGTGTTTGTATGTACGAAGGTATTCCATAATTACGTTCGCTATAATGCTACACATAATAATTATGCATTTATATACATCCGAGTAACTATTCCGCAACGGACAATAAAAAGAATGTCTGAAATATTCTAAAATTAGAAGTGAGAAAATATTTGAAATATAAGGCCGCTAACATTGTGAGATATTTCTTATTTAGCGATCGGTCGGAAATGGTTACAAAAAAATAAATAAGTAAAAACCTGGTATTGATATACGGTTTTGTAGACCAAAAGATGTGAATTTCCACATGTTTCCATGCTCATATTCAGTAAGAGCATCTCCGAAGATTTTTCTGTAATGGAAATATGCAATGAAATTTGTAAGTAAATAAACTATGTTAAAATATCTTAGAATTTAAATAACTTATCAGACATGGAGAGGAGTGGATTTCCCCATCCCTACAGCTTCAACGTCGTATATGGTTTTATACTTTGTGACTTTGCCTAATTAGCCTATGTTTAATCTTATAAAATAAGATAAAGTTCTTCTTTACAATAAATACTTTTTTCAAAAATGTTCATTATTGTTTTTTAAATTGCTTATCATTCAGCGCTTAAAATATTATTGATTTTTAGGCTGTCGGACTGCACTGTCAGGCGCTTTTATACCTCTAGAACTGCCAAGGGGTGTCAAATCGACCCACATGCGATATTTATACTAATAATGTGCCGATTTAGCTAAATTAAATATTGTTCAGTTTGTATCGATAAGCTCTATTAACTAATTTTATAAAATTATATATACTACTGTTCAGTCCCAGAATAATGTACGGTTTAATATATTAACATTTTATAACGAGTCCATTTAAAATAGTTGTATACACGGGGTGTCTACACCTAAAGACGAAATAACAAAAAATCAAACAATAATCCAGCCTAAATCAGGGTTCATACGCATTTTACATAATTGAATTCCAGAACTTTCCCAGACCTTTTAAAAACGATTTCCAAACTTTTTTTGGATATATGACTTGTTTTGTGTATTTGTAGATTGTATTCTGTTATGAATTATATTTATAACAATAATCAATAAGTATGTACACATATCGATTATATAGTTAAAAGTTTATGTCACAACAGTTTGGAAGGAAAAGGATTATACGAAATATTCAGTTAAAAGTTGAATTTTTTAGATAACCTCAGGGTTGCCAAACCAGTCAAAATCTGGACGTCTCATGGTTGCGAGCGAAGTGAGCAACCTATAACAGCCGCAAAGCTGTGAAAATTGTTAGAGTCCGGATTTTTGATGATTTGTCCGATTATTATTTATCGTAGAGATAAACATTTTAAAGTCAATAACTGTTAAAATAAATTTAACCCGCAAATGAAATTGAGAAAAAAAATGGTGTAGATTAATTGTTAAAGAGTAATATATCCACATTTTTCAAAAAGTTCCCTTTTTCCAGACTTTTCCAGACTTCGTATAAACCCTGCTAAATGTATTGAACAAAATAAATCATATTATACAAATTTACATAAGGACACTATTCTAAACGAGAAGAATCCTGTGAGGCAGACAGGTACAATACTTACTTCCAATCATCGACAAGCACAGTTTGTGTTGGTTTCACATACGCATGCGTGCTAGTAATCGATACATTCGGTGGGCATTGAGCAGTTGAGATAGGCTTACTATGTGAAAATCGACATTCATCTCCATACTGGCAATGACCAGTCTGGTAGTATTTGCACACTATAGTACCCGGAGCAGAGACCTCCTGGTGTTCAAATAGACAGTTGTCACCTCGGATACATTTTCCTTTCATGAAATACTTGCAAACTTTTGAACTCGACTATAATGAAATAAACAAAAAATAGCTGCAACATATATGGGTAGAGATAGAAAGTAATATTTTAACACAATATTGTGATCAGCGTACAGTGTATGATGTGGCATCAACATGTTGAAATGGACAATAATCCCCTCGTGAGCATATACCATTCAGGAAAAATTTGCAGACCGGATACTGAACCTAAATAAAAAATATTGACAGCATATATTAATATAGTAAGAGTAATGTTTATTATAATCAAATTATAACCATAAAGCACATAATAAATTGTATTGATATATTTATTGGGTAAAATAAAACAATACTAGAATTGCAAAACATGGTCAAATATCAATTACATTTCAATTTAACAGGATTGAAACACTAAATGTTATAGAGACAGACAATCTATTTTTAGATAGAATAAGTTAAACAATTGGAAATAAATTTGTTTTAAAGGGAGTAAAGATAAATAATAATAATTGCCTTTGCTTTATAAACATCGGTATCTATCTATGTTATTTAGTACATTAATGAAAATTAATCAAAGCTATTTCCATTGAGCCTCAGTCTATAATATAGCTTATTTAATGGTGAATACTACTTTTAATCCGCTACATTTTGTATTCAATTTTGTTCCTGTGAAATCTCCATTAAGTCCTCACATGTCATCAAAATAAACATTCCAAATCTGAAGAATAGGAAGTTCTACCATTATATACTTAACATCAAAAACCGCTCGTAACGAATTGTAAATTCATCATTTGTTATTCCTCACATCTCTAAAGTTGTGAAGTTTGCATGTAATTAATTAACAAAAAATACTTACGATTGCCCTCCGATATTTTGGAAACGCACATTTTTTCCCGCAATTTCATTTTAGTTTTTAAGTTTGTAAAGGAAATGTCGACTATATAACATAATAAAGCAAATTCTAGAAATCTTCTACTTAGCGATATTAGTGATGACGAGTTATGCAGTGAACACTTCACAATTCTTCAGGAACGGTAGGACCACACCTGAACAAATCTTATAATTTTAGAGTATAAACTTTTACCAATTACTCCTTTTTTCATTTCTTCCTTCCTCCCTTATACTTAACTTCTTATTCTCCACAATTGAAATATGTAACCTATTATTTCTGTATCACCAACCCCGAAACTGATATTTCCCACAACCCTCCACCTTTTCCCTTCTCCCCCTATTTATTCTTTTCCACCCTACCACTTTTTACTCGATTTTATACTGCAGGATTGGATATGACGGGTAGACTGAATAAGCGCGTCATAGTAAAAATTAAATCTCGAAATATGACACAAGAGCGTTTTAGAAATACATAGTCTGGAATAAGAGCGTAAATCCGAGCACTGGAATAAGCGCGAACTGGACTAAGCGCTAAGGATCTACCGTGAAAAAAATTTACAGGACCTGACAGTGGCGTGTGCAGGGGGGGGGGGTTCCTTGGGTTCCAGTCGAATAAACGGAAATATTCTGGAGCTCAATTCGAAAAGATAAAAAAACTTCGACTTTTGAAAGAGTCCGCAGACAGTTGTACAAATCCTTGACTTCTTTTTTTAAATTGTCTAATGTGAGTGACAAGCCTCAGTGCTCAACTGGCAACACCCAACCTCCGGCCATGATGTCAACTGATACCAAATCTCTATCATCTAGTGACACTCAACCTGTGTTTTATACTACGTTTTGTATAAGGAAAATTATACCTCTAATAGTAATAATAGCGCCCCTTTTCTAATATTTGTAACCCCCCCTGCCTAAATTCCTGCACACGCCTCTGCATACATTAAGACATGCATAAAATATATTTAAATATATATATTTATGAGTTTTAAATAATTTTATTATTAGTGGTAAATAAAATAATGTATCGCGTTTAAAGTTTAAGTGAAATTTTAAAATTGAAAATGATTAATTACATTTCAACTTTTCTGCAAGGTCTCAGCAATGTAAATTGGAACCATCTGAATTAGATGACTCAATAGTATCAATATCAAAGTAGAGATCATTAATTCGTTTTTAAATCAAAATTAGATTAATTCTAAACATATTTGGGGAATATACACATGTAAAAACAAAACAATACTATGGGAACATTTGAAATGTTTCTCTAATGTACGCAGTGTCAGTACACAATCACATTTGATGACTACACGATCACATATTATGGTCTCTCTTACATTCGATGATGATCTGAAGGTCTTCATTGAGATTGTGAAATGCTGTATGCATTTTCCGATTAGTAAATGATGGCAAATAATTTTCAAGAAATTGTTCTGTGTCTTTTTTTCCCTCAAAACTGATTCTCTTGCGAAGGGATTCAAGCCGAGGAAACACAAAACGATCGCAAAGGTTGCAGTCAGGGTAATAGGGGGGCTGCTTGATGAGACGAACTGGCTTGGATACCAAAGAGGTGGTGGTAGCCCGGGATGTATGGCAGCGAGCGTTATCATGGACTGGTCGCATGTTCTCAAATGTGATAGATTGGGGTAAACGCTTGAAAAATCGCTGCATCTTACGCAAAAAATCAATGTAAACATCGGAGTCAACGGTATCTCCTTTGTCTAGAACTTTGAAGTCATGATCTCCTCTTAGGCTTACAGTCATAATGGTCATGAAACTTTTTCATGGGGCTTTCTGCGTGTTGTCTTGGGCATCTCTCTATCTTAACCACGCACCGATATTATTGCGTGGTCGTAACTTTCGACAAAAAAACATTTCTCGTCGATGGTAGTGAGATTAGATTTGGTTAGCCGAGACTCAAGGGCATTAAGCATTATATTGCAGCATTCAACACGTGATATTTTATTGTCCACTAAAAGAGTATGAGGAACCCAGCGAGTGTTAAACCACATCCTGTCTAATTCATTGCCTAGAATTCGTTGCAAGGCTTTGCTTTCAAAATTCAAATATTAATCAATTACTTTAGACTAAATACCTGTACAAGTATTTATCAGATAATAAACTTCATATAAATCAAAACAATTATGCACAATAGTAGATGAAAGCAAAAACGACATTTTAAAATAATAATTTAATAATAATATATTTCATCTTTAAACATTATATGAAAACCATCCCCACAGTAAATGATAATCCGTGGTTGACAACCCTAACAAATTCACCTACTAATTCATAAGGCTTTCGTCGGCGTTCAGATCAAAACATTATCCTCTTTACGTATATACATCACCAAAAAGAGAAAACTAGAAACGAAACCATCTTAGCCAAGACTGTTTGACCCAAATAACAATGACTGCCGAAAAGTATTGACTCAATTATAACAGCAACGAAAGTCTGAACGGAATACCCAACAGAACAAACATCCACTTTAAATCTTTCTTCAATTACAATGCGGCTATAAATCGCAGACCACCCCATTCTCAAATAGATCATCCTCTAAACGCTTCTTAACGGCCAATTAGAAAATCGGCTGTATCATCCCCAGTCAAAGAATACTCGGCCTTCTATAGTCTCACTCAAAACCCTGGACTTGACTTATAAGTCGAAGAAAATTCTGTTTTATTTTAGTTAGAAGAAGTCGAACACTTTGGAGATTACGGTGGAATAAGTCCAGGGTCTGAGTAAAAAAAGGGGAATCAGCGTCGTGAATGTCATTAAGCGGTGTTGCAGCTGTGCTCGCCATGGGGGCCTTATGTCATGGCGAGTACAGCTGCAACACGACACTGATACCCTTTTTTTGAGATCATCCTTTGATATCACTAAAGCCTTCGATAATATTTCACCCAATCTACTAATTAACTCTAAGATTAACCTACACAATGGCTAGGATTCTCCAAAAAAAAAAAACTATCAATGAAACGCAAATAGTTTAATTAGGGGGGGAAAAATGATTGTTAAAAATCAACAACCTAGCTATGCAGTGACCTAATAAATATATCATCTAGTGTTATTACCACAAGGCGGATTCATGTTAACCATTCTCTTCTCTGTACCTAGATCCGCGATAAAAAGGAATCAACAACGAGTGTTTGTCACAATTCTGGCGGAATGCTGCAATGAACTTGGCCTTCAAACTATAGAAGAAAAGAAAAGAAAAATGTACCTAACATTTTTACGTGCATAATTACATTTAAAGAGATTTTCCCCATCATGAACGCCGACAACGAATACAATTGATGTTGGTAGTAGTGGGTTTGAAATGTTCTTTCTTTTCATTTTCGCTCAGTTATTTGCCTGCTTTATCGTTGAGTTATTCAGTATAAAAAAGTACAAGATAAAAATAAATCTACTCCAGTTTTTGGCTCTACTTAAAAAATGAAATAATTTAATTTAGAAAACTTGAGCAATTTTCATGTAAGTTTATATAATAATACATAATGTCTATTAATTTTACATATTATTTGTCGCTAAATAAAGGAAATATTTTATAAATTAAAAAATTATATTTTAAAATATTATTGTATAATGTATGATAACATGTCAAATATTTCGTGTTAAGCTGAAGAAAGTTCCGCCCTATTATTTTAATACTGATTTAATATTAAAATATGACAAAAAATAATAGAAACACATATTTACAATTTTATATACAACATATTAATAAAGATGGAGTGTATAGGAGTGTATAATTTAGAAATATCTTTTATTATACTAATGATATTACTAATATTAATATTAAATAATTACATTTGTATTACATTATTATTATTAATAATGTTTGAGAAATAAAAGCTATTCATAATTTTCGAAATATTCACCATTATGCTGGTTACATTTAAATAGTCTCTCTGAAATATTTTGGCAAACTAATAAGAATCTCAAACTGCAAACTATTTGACACAACTCAATATTAATCGTTACAAAATGTTCTTCAATTGCTACTCTCAATTCTCGTATGGCTTTCTAAATATATAAATAAACTCCTTGACCACATCCCACAGAAAGAAATCTGGTTGTGTTAGATTTGGTGAAGGCGCCGGTCAATTTTTGGACCACAATGTCCAATCTATAGGTTTCCAAAATGGTTGTCTTGCCTCGTAACATCCAACTTTGAACTGTGAACATCCTACAGTGATCTGTCTTGCTTGGAAATAACAGTTATCATGATGTTAAACTTGTGACCAAAATAAAATCTTGTAACCTATATATTGAAGTATGTTTTACATGTGACAACACCTTCAAAACAGCAGTATATATAAGCGCCAAGTATTCCCAACTGTGATATAGCGGCCCATGCTGTGATGCCCGGTAGATTCATATATATAACAAATATTATTCTTTGACGGTCTGATAACCATTTGATGGTTTGTTTATGTGACCATTTAATTTGAAATGAGCTTTATCTGACCACCAAGCTCTATCCAACATTTCCTAAAACAACTCAGCATCTACCCGAATAGGCGTTACTCAATAACGGTACCAAGCTTGGTGCACTATGTTTCATTATAGTGTTTCTTAGTGCTTCTTAGTGTTTCATATTTTTTACTTTCAACAATTCAAACATCACTATAATAACACATTTGTAAGACAAGATAGTTGTAGATGTCTGTGCGATTATCTTTTATTGTTTCAGCATCTGATCACCTAATGATTTAGATAGTTAACCTTTTCACATCGTGGAGAATCATTCACAGATCCCCTTTCTGCAAACTTTAAAAATAAATCATTAATGTTGCGACCGTTAACTTATTGTATAAGTTTAGTTATATACTCATTAGCTAATGGTCAACTCGCTTCTGCTGAATTAAGTATTCTTCTTATAATACAAAAGCCACACTAAATGTGATAAAAATGATCTGTCCGTTAACAAGTAATAATAATATTTATATGAAAATCGGGCGGAAACATACTTAACAGTATCATATTTTTAATAATATATTCCAGAATGTTATTAAATAAAAGGGGAATCGTTTCTATAATCAATAGCAATGATAGGTATTATCCTTGTTAAGTGTTAGAGAACCGCGCATAACGGATCGCATAGAGGGGGCGGGGCTAGCATAATCCCAGCAAAAGTCGGAAACATATTAAAAATACGGTTTTGATAACGTTTCTTAATTTCCTTTAATTCACACTTTCATCACGGTGCATGTAATAACACAAAAAGTTGACAACATATTGAAGATCTGTGAACTATATAATGCTATATTGAGAATATTTAAAAACTGTTGTATTCCAAATTACATTATACTTTATGCGAATAAACCACTCCTTGCATTTGAATAACAAAGCTATAAATGTTGCAAAGACAAACACAGAATTAAAAATGAAATATATATAAGTAAATAGTTAGTTTAGTTATTTTAATTTTACTAATCGTCTATAATATTAAGTTTTATTTATGGCATATTTGACACATAAATATGATTCACAAATACATCACTGTTAGCAGTGTTAGCAAATCCGGATAAGTGATATAAAAATTTTGGATATGAAAGACTAACATACCAATCTGATTACAATTAAATTACAATATTTTACACTATCAATAACAATTGCAACCATTAAAGTGATAATAAACTCATATAGCGCGCGACAAAATCCTATAACGAGCAGAAATTTCCAAGCGAGACAATTAAGACTATTTGGTCACAGTTCTCAGTTTACTTCAATTTTTATTTTACAGAAATTTATAAACCACTAGAAAGAATGGTTAGAACTCAGCAATTATTTACTTCCAGCAAATTATTTTCTGTCAACTCCTTCTATCTCTCCCTATACATAGACACAGTGTCCTTAAAATGAACTAATTCAGTCCTATTTTTAAATTTCACGTTCCATACAAAACAACTTTAATTATTCCGTTTTAAATTGATCTATCGAATGTGTGTTTTGTTTGTTAGGTATTTGAATAGGACCGACAATTTTATTCGCAGGTCACAGCCGTCAACTGAGTTAGACTTTGAAGATTAAATGTGACCATTCCGCGTAAACAAAGTATATATATATTTCTCAAAACCTACAGAAGGTAAAATGATAATTTATATTACCTAAATATTTTTTCGTAGCAACAATATAATTTTTAACTAGATTGCATTGTAATTAAGTATATAAAGTTTTGAGTAAATTTACAATATTGTATGTGCAGATTATGTTTTTAAAACTCTATACTGAATTTATTCGAATTATTTGTATTAAATATATTATTCCCAATAGAATGTCCATCAAAGTACATATATACTCACATAACAGAGGATATCTAATATGGTTAAAAAAAGTGGATTAGTCTTTTGTTTTAGAACAAAGGGTGGATTCATGGAGTTCTGATAATAAACATTCTTAACATAATAAAAACCAAAGAATGTCAGAGGTAAAACGTAATATTCTAAAATGACAAGATATGTTATCCAGCACAAGAGCTGGAAACATGTACTTTGTGGGCCTATTTATTAATACAAATTTCTTTCATTACAACAAGTAAGAAAGTACACAATTAAGAAAATAGCCATATATAGTCTTTTTATAATTAATTGATATTGATGTAATAATTTTTTCTTGAATATAAATTGTCAATGACATTTAAAATACAATGATAAATATAGCAACTTTTAAAATTCAATATTTTTTTATATTAATTACAATTTTTAAAATTCAATATCTTAAGAATATATGACAATTTTTAAATAATATTATTATTAATCTAATCCAATCTAATCAAATTAAATACTCATAAAAGAACGCTTTTCCAGATTATTGTTTTAAACATATTCAACGTACTTCAATGTCAGAAAGAAACCGTGAATACAATTATTATATAATTGATTGACTAAGTTTGAAGATAGTAATTACATAAATTGCGTAAAATCATTCGTTCGTGTTTTGCATGATTTGCTTGACTATACACAGTCCCTAATGTTGATATTGTTAATAGTTTTCTTATTTGTCAGCATTAATCAGGATATTATATCTGAGTTTGACCCATAATGGCTGCACAGATATTATTACTAGCTTAGTAATCAATCTTTGCATTAAGTCCATTTCCTGTAATATTTAGGTCAGACTGTCTTAATTAGTTAATTCATAGATGTCAAAATTAGATCTCCTCAACAACATGTGCAATATATCTCGGCATTAACGGTAATTAACGTTTTCATGCCTCATTTCGAAAATCAAAATGGCTCGCATGGTGAAATTATTATAATCGATGAAAAAATTTGGGGCAGCGAATTTATATACATATATATATAGGGGATTATTTTCTGTTATTCTCTAAGGATGTATCACCATTACTGTGCGATAAAATGCAATCAATAGTCCATAATATGAAATCATTTTATTGTTTATGTTTTATATTAAATAACACGTATTTAAAGTTGCGCCAGTTGTGAAAGAGGTGTAATCATTTTTGTTTTCTAGAGTTATAATTAGATGTTTTGGATTTTGTATTTCTTATCATATTATAGATAAAAAATAGAATTATGTTTGTTATGTGCTGTTTAATTTGAAAAAATCGTTGAGTAACTAAAATAGTGTTATAATGATTGTAATCTACATATATACATAACTTAAAGTTAAGTGGTACATTTGCAATGAAGTCACGTGTGCAAAAAATAGTTTATTTGAATAGAAAACACCGTAAACTATATTAAAAATAGTAATACATTGATTATTATAAATATAACTTTAAATGATTTTTATCACTTTAATGAATTTTTATCACTTTTATGATTTTTATCACTGAATCATTTATTAAAATGTAGTTACCAGTTCGAGTATAACATGGATATAATATAAGAATTTTGCCTTATACTACATAATCAACCGCAAGAATTCGTACCGCATGACTAAGTCAACAACATTTTATTAATTTGTTTTCTCTTTCTTTTGATGTACGTAAAAGAATAGTTCGTGAGTTATTAATGGATTCAGTTACAAAAATGAAAATACCTGTAAATATATTTTTTAAATGTTAAGGAAATATGTCTATGAAGAATATTATCTAGCAGTTTATAGTTAGAAAATATGATATAGGCCTATATATATATCAATATTGTGTCAAAAGCTTGTGGTTTTGAAACCAATGTTTATTAATATTTTTCTATTTGTTTAGGATTTATGTTGACGTATACCTTTCCAATGAATCTATTGCATGCACTATACTTAGATCCACTGAATGTAAATATGAACAATTTTCGTTGTATACATGTATTGTGCTAAGCTTAATTCCAATCCATCATATTATAGAAGTTTAATATATAAAAGATCGGATATAATCTTCTCTTTTTACAACAAACCGTAGTACGGTTATGAGAAAATCAATGTTTTCTTATTATTGTATGTATTAATAAATGAATTATACATTATTCATTATACTCATAATACAGATCAATTCAGTTTAGTATATTCCAAAATCAATGACGTTGCTGCTTAGAATACAAATTTAATATACTAATTAGCACTTGAAATATATGTGTATACGTGAAAAATATAAATCGATTTTTTTTGGTAATTTATAAGAGTGCATTTCTGCGTTATAAGAATTATGAATATTATGTAGCTATAAAGCCATAAAAGAATGCGGCCACGTCCGAAGAACATAAATCCCAAAAATGTCGCCGAAGATTATTCCGTTGTTTATCTTTTTTATGAAGTATTGCTGCAGTGAAATGGCCGGCCAGACTGTGTTAAAGCTGAATACTAGGTGAACACGTTCTGTGCCAAAAACTAAAAATTATGTTGTAACGTACGACTGGGTACGTGTTTTATATAACTATATAGCTATATACTGTATATAGCTATACAGCATTCCATTATACCAATTTAATTAATTTTTGAATAATAACGTTTCCCTGGTTTATCAGATACTTGTTATCATCAATTGCGATATTATGTATACATTTCAAATCAATTAAGTATAAATTTGTAGTTAATGAAATTTTGATTTATCTAACTTTTTAGTTAATATGTAGTTAATGAAATTTTAATTTATCTAAATTTGTAACTTTATTAATGTATTCATATCGATCAAAGTATTGCTATCAATTATGCTTGAAGTAGTATATTAATATTATAGTAAAGCCCACACGAAATATATATTCCATTTTTTCTTACTTCAAGGTCGTTAATTATAGATTATAACGTTTGACTCTATAATATGCTTAAAAGATTAATAACAATATATTTTTAAATAATAACATTACAGAATTATTGAGATTATAAGACATTATATTACGAATTTCTTAAGGCAATAAAATGGTTTTAATTCCTTAGGGAAATTAACAACGATGAAAATTGTTATTGGATGCTTATTGATCTGTGTTGATGTCCGTCAGAGAAATTTTATGTCTGGAAAATGATTCGGATGTTTCCTTATTATACAAGCTCAGAATTTTACTCATTCTATATGATACTTACTACTGATGTAGACAGAACATATAGTAATATGAATAAACAAAGCTCAGTATCATATCACAACATTAAATAATTTTCCGTTCAATTTAACGCAGTACAATTATACAAATTACACGTAGACAATTCTCACCATGAAGTCATTATAGATGTTCGTGTTATTTTATTGAATTTAATCAAGTGGGCAGATTTTTATGACTTCATGAATTGCTAAAAAAAAATCGCGTATGATGTTGTCCGATTCCTCCGATTTTTTGTAATTAACCTGTGAAAAGTGAACCACAATTTCTATAATAGTAAATCATGGTATTTTTAGTCTAAATTTAAACGCTTATATAAAATACATAATAGAACCGCTTTCTGTGAATATAAAATCTTACAACATTGTTTGGTTTGAAATAATGCTGATAATTAAAACAACATCCATGGACAATTGTATTAATGCAATTGTATATTGACAACAACTACATAAGTGGAGAAATTAGTTGTGTTATATTTTGTATTATTCTATATCGACACAATTACCCAGTTTATAATTGTCGGTACATCAATCTCCAAATAACACCTTTGTTTATTTTAAAAACAAATATGGAACTTTGTTTAGTTATTTCAGTAAATGAAACGAAAGAATTTCACACTATAGCAAGATTATGTTAAACATACTAACCGATTTTTATAAGTGTTTCTAATAAGGTTTGTATGTGATGGTAGTGCCGTCGTTAAAAGGTTAAATAACATTTTTCAACATTTTACTCGGTGATAAATAGGGGAATAATCAACGGATGGAGTATTTTGCACTGTTAAATAATAGACACCCAATTGAATGATGCAAAATATTGGAGTTTTATTCACTTTTCATAACGCATTAGGTACACTAAGCTATTCCTCATCATATAAGGTTTAATGATGGGAACATTTGTAAACTCAAATAGTTACTAAAAGTAATTCATCAAAATTAAGTAAAATTATTTTTAAATTAAATTTATTTGAGATGCAATTTAACGTAATTTTTGTTGATAAATTCTGCAAATATTTTAAAAATTTATATATAAATATTTTATTCTATTTAAATAATATCCTAAATATGATGTAAATGTTTCCCTTTTACATAATTAACAAATAACATATTAATGCTATGTTCGTTAGTTTAGCATATTTTATTTATCAGATAATAAATATTTAATCATTTTAATCGTTACAAATTACAATTATTTTGAGACTATTTCATTTGTAATATGTATAAAATGTTTTCAAAAGAAGTTGTATATTTATAAATAAGCAACAATAATTTAAAACATCTTTTAAACATATTTAAAAAAGGCATCGCATTATTGTTATTGTTTTAAATGTAATAGTTAATTAATTTTCTAGGATTTAATATTTATTATTTTAAATTGTGTTTTTTATAAATCTAAAACATGGTACGCTTGCTGCTGATATTTAATCCTTTTTTAAGACAAAATTAATTCTTTGTGAATTTCTCGATGAAAGAGAGTTATAGTTAAGGCGAGCACCCACAAAACAATCAAATCAAATCAGACCTCAAAATATTGCATAAACACACACACCTACACGCACACACATACCTAGACGACAAAATGTTCAGTATGTATGCCCACAATTTAAAAGTTTTTTTTGATTTCATTGCAAAGTTTGCCGTAAAGGCTAATTGATTTGATTTACCGTGTTTTTGGGTTCAGAAAATTTAGCAAATGGCTGAGAAAAACGGCAAAATAGTATCAATATCAGAGATTAGAAATAAACCGTTTTATGATGTCACTTATTATTTGCAAATATGCGATTTTAAAATATGCATTCGATACATTTAATTTACAACATAGTTTAATTATTAAGACATTATAAAAAAAGTTGTAGGATAGCTGTCATTACGTTAAATGCGCTTAAATTGTCTTACATAGCTGGACTGATACGACATCACCCTCTCGCCAACACATCCAATATGATATTTATCCAACCAAAGGCAAGGGGGGGGGGGGGAGGTGGGGGAACACAAGTAAGCAAAAGCAATTTGGAAGGGTTTAAATCAACAGTAGAATTCGCCTTCAGAATCAACTTCCCGTAATGCAATTGGGAAGTATTGCCTCGTGTCAAACTAGGTTATGTTAATCGGGTTTCAACTTACCCACACTTAGGGACTATTTCTTTGAAAAGACAGTATAGACACGCAAAACATAATCTCCGAGCACAGCAATATTTGTTTGTCGTACTTTAAAAAACAGAAGAAGAAAACTTGAACTCGATACCAATTTCGATAACTTAAGAAGTCTTCGAAATGTTGGAAATATATTAAAAGAAAATTGTTTTCAATTTTTCAAATATTTTCATAACAACATCATTACTGACATAACCCTTCTGCTGTAATTAGTGATTTGAGTCTAACTAATTTAAAATAAGAGTTTGCAATTATTTAAATATAGAAACAGCAGACTGTCTCAATTTCATTATAAATAATATTTATTATAATAATTGTTTTTAAATGACATCAATCGTGTTCAAGACACTGTAATATTAAAATATTACAAAAAGGTGTAGAAAGATACAGACATTTTTTTTCTTGTTTTAGTCTATTTTAAGTAAGACTTAAATATTATTTAAAATATATTTCAACACGAAATAATTTAGACTTATTTAACTTTTGACTATTTGATTTAAACCTATATACTGTAAAAAAAGTGTAGCCAATAGAAAAGTACAATGAAGTCTATTTTGGAAAAGATAAAACAGCTATAAAGCTAATCAAACAAAAAATATAGATGCTGTAATGTAATGGAATACGTTCCGGAAAAACAATGTGTTTTCTTTCTTCAAAAGGGGTATTAGTAACGTTACACCCTTTTACGTTACATTCCTAGCATATGAGCAAATCGAAATATTCAACAGATGTGTGTGTTAAACTTGTTAGTGTCAATGATAAGTGGTCGTCCACGGAGGTTTTGTGGGTCCTGTCACGCTATCTGTCATTAAAATTCTAGACGAAATCCGAAAATCCTAACAAGTTTTATCAATGCAAAAATAACTTAATTAAATAAAATTAATCATTCAATATAAATTCACATAAATTACAAAATATTATAAAATTAATCTTCTCATTTTTAAATAATTTAACATAACTTTACCTACTCCTTAAGTTTTGTTAATGTAGATGAACTATTTTAAATCGTAATTTTTAACTTGAACTAGTTCTGACTACCCCCATGATATTATTATATGATACCTTTTATACAGCTTTCTAAATTATGTCATTTAAATTGTGGTTAGATGTGTTCAACAATATCTAGTGGGGAGTATCGATAGGTTATCGAAACCACATATTATCTGAATCCACCGTTACGTTATAGATTTGTGTAGCAAAAATAGTCCATACTCATTCGATTAATGTATTAGTTTATTGATGGCAAGTTAATAAAGATGAAATAGTTTTTTATAGGTACTAACTACTAATAATAAAAATATTAACCGAACTCCGTAATTGAATGGTAGGGAAACCATCACCTATTGATATGTATTCCTTCGAAGTGCCATTTAACTTTAATTGTCCACATTTGACTGGTGAGACTCAGCATTGATCGACTATTAGAAGAACAAAATCTAAAATAGAAAACTAAAAAATAAACTATATTATTTCACACCGGTTGGTAGACATTTTAAATTGCGAGACCACATCCGGCGTTTCAAGCAACAAGTAGCTAGACCATTGTTGAAGCGATATTTAAAAATCTATAAATTTTGTCATTCTCTGTTTTGGAACATTTGGAGGATTAATTACAATTAGTACAATAAATTAAAATAAACATGACATTCTTAGAATAAAAAGTGCGTTTTAATTAACAAAACGTGTAAATTGAAATGTTAGTGCTGTGATTTCAGCCTTTTTAATTATGTATATTTTTTGGTTATTTTCCTATAAACGGATTTTTTAACAATTTTTTGATTCTTATTATATTGTAATATGATATGTGCAACCCATTACTGTTTGTTTCATTATTGGCTCTGGTCGTACAATTAATATAATCTTTTATGGCGGAAATATCATAAGGATTTTAAATAAAATTGTATATGTACATATATTGAATTTATATAGAAAACTTTTTAGCCTTCAGCAAACCAACGTGTATATATTTTCTCACTTAATCAATTTTCTGAGTTTCAAAAAACCATATCCCCTACCTGACTTTATACTGATATAACTATATATGTATGTATATAGGAGTATACATGTGTGTAGATTGTAATCACAAGGGACTTTAAAAATGATAAGAGTGAAATATCTCTAGATTTTCATAAACCATTAAATCTGAATGAATATGACCTTATAAATGGAGTACCAACCAAATGAATAATCCTGAATATATAAATCAAAGACGAACAAATAATGGGTTATTAGGATCACATCACAAACATCATGACAAGGCAGTATCGAGAGTGAACAATAAATCAATCCCAATTCTAGAGTACAAAGCGACACAAGTATATGATGATTCTGAGGGCCAAGTTTGCAGGCAATATAGTCAACCTGGTTCAAGATTTGAAGGTTATATTGTCCACACTTCTAAATTCTAGTTGAAAGTTGCAGACGTGTCAATACTTCACATCACTGCGATGTGTGCTATTCAGAATGAACATCAAGCAGATCACCCTATCAAAGACACCTTCTCCTGAAAATTTTTTTACAAAAATATTGTCATAATCACAAATGAAAATATGCCTGAGAGAGAATGGTAATTTACAGCTCGTAATAGTTCAGTTAATAGTATGCTATGTTGGTGCAATGAGCCATACAATGTACTCCAGGTGTTCCTTTTAATCAAGAACATCGAGATAGAAACTAATAGATCTTTGAAACGCATCTGGAAAGATGCAACTACAATGAGTAACTTTACTAAAGTAGTAATTAAAAAAAAAGTTGTACTAAAATCACGAGCGTAAATTTCTCGAATTGTAATTACACTTTTTTCCTATCGTCATGAATTTTTAAATTTCTACAAACTGGTAACATATTTAAATTTTTTGTATGTTGGACTATGAATTTTTTTAGTAAATTTTAAAGAATTTTTTGACTTTTCTGACTTATGCATAATAAATTCTATGTGAATAAAAATACAACACATAATTTATAATCTTACTTTTAAAACCACACCATCGCCATGTGATATGGACTAACTGAGTGTTAAGGATATTTCATTGTATTATAATAAATGTATAATGTCTGGTGAAGAAATATAAAAGCAGAAAAGCTACTTTTAATTTAAATTTAATAAAAATTAGATACATTACATTTTAAATCTGTCTAAACAAATCTAACGAAATTTTTTTATATATTTTATGATTAAAGTCGATATGCTTGTTAAAATCCTGCTTTAATATTAATGTAACATTATATTTTCTGCCTGAAATGAAGAGTAGGATGATTAAAAAAATGCTTTTTAAGGCATTTATTAATCTTCATGTATTACCAATAATACTAAAAATCATAATACTCATCTTATATATATGTGTAATTTTTGTTGCCTTGAAATTGATGAAATGTTTCATTTGTTTTTCGCAGTGCAATTTGTTGACCTTCACCATTATTAAATGTATAAATTGAACAGGAAATTTTCTCGATTGGGAAAACATTTTTTATCCATTTAAAACAAGCTCAAGTTTTCTAAAAACGGATTTGACCTATGAATAAAAAGCATTGAAGTGTTTCAAGAGTAAAACGTATAATAGGTACGATTCTAAAATATATTCATATTTATTTGTAAATATTTTCTTTGTTCGAATATCTACGTCAAAGTTATATCTTGAAATATAAGCTTATAGTTTTTAAAATAGTATTCAGACAATTTTTCTCAAAACTTTTAAAAATATATTTTAAATTTTATGATAAAATTTAGGATTCTAATTTTTTTTAATATTATATAATAGTTGCATTACATGTCAGTAGTTTACCCACATTATTTTTCAATACTTTACGTGGTTAAACAATCCATTCGACAAAAATAACCTCGTAACTTCTAAAAAACAGTTATATTTTGAGTAAGGACACGTGAATTCACTTCAATTTTCTTTGCAATCTATTATCCATGTATAAATGCACCACATCATTTGTAATTCTATGTATTACTTTAGGATAACATAAATGAACTAAGCTATGAAAGTTTTATTTAATTTTTAATATTTTTGTCTTTTCATTTTTCTAATTAACCTTTCAGAAATTGTATTAATGTTGTTCAAAAAGGCACAATCACGAATAATTTTATAATTACTTTAAAAAAATTAATTATTGAAATGGTTTATTATAGTTAAAGGATTATTAGTTAAAAATAATATTGAGTAATTGTATTTATTAAAGCTTCATTGTTCAAATGAAGTGTTGCCCAAAGTATTACCGTACGAAATTGCACAACTTATAAGTATATTTGTACTCGAGCACATTTACCTAGATTTTATAGGGAAATTCAGGATACATTTTGAAAATTTATAATTATTATGTTATGAAGCAAAATGATCTTCATGATATAAATACTTGAAATAGTTTTTTTTATATATTCTACATTTACAAATATTAAATAGAAAGATATTTTATATTTATCTTTGATGTTTAAAATTAAATTATTAAAATATAAATATTTATTTAGTTTAGTGTTTATAGCTCCTTAATAGAGAAATGTTTGCAATTTTTCGAAAATGTTTATGAATTGTCAATTTTGTTAGTTTAACTTATTTGATTTCTAATTACATTTAATTTTCTTCAGTATAAAAATTAGTAAACAAGACAATAAACTTCTGGGTAATAAATATACATTATTAGTAGAGTTTTCATATGTATTTATCAATGCCAAAACCAGAATATCAATTTTAAAACTTTATTCCTTTTTTATTCCTGTTTCCTCTGATAAAGCCTTTTATCTGATTGTACCCAAAAAAAGTTTAACGTCGATTAAAATTGTAAATCATATATTATTTTAGTTTCAGCCTGGTTAACATCAACTCCATCATTATAAAGCAAATTCCAACAATCTAATACAGTTGCCAATTTGCGGGTCAAAAACACGAAATTTGTGTGATCAGTCGTTGATAAAAGAATAACTGTAACAGAAAGAAAAAAAAAAGAAAGAGAAAGAGAAAGAGATAGGGTTAAATTTTTATTGAGAATCTAGTTATTGTAGAAGTAAGTTAGTTATAATGGTATATTAGTTCGTATATTGAGGATCGTGCGGGCATTTAGTCCTGATGGTCATCAAGGTCCTCTCAGGATTAAGCCAGTCTCACTACATAACGAGCTGGGCAACTGTGTTCTGCGCTATGTTGTACCCTTTGCAACAAGTCGCATTGCATGTGACTGATTCGTATGTGGCACAAGCTATCGTCGTCGTTTCAGTCCCAGTTCGATGTTTAAGCATACTAATCAGGAAGGCGGCAATTGTGCGATTATTCTTAGCTGGTGAAGGGCGATGACGTCCTTCTCTCCTAACAACGGAGAGAACTTCATCAGACAAAATGATGACTTTCTAATAACGCAATGGACGTTTTTTGTTGCTAAACGAGCAACTTTACAATTATAAATTATACTATACTTTTATTTACGCCACTGTACGTTTTCAAAAAATATAAAATAAACGTTTTTAATATTTAAAATTATTTTTAAAAGCATCGCACATATTGTGGGATCAATTTTATATTTATTAAATATGAATACTTACATGGTAAACTTTGACACTAATTATAACTTCAAAAAAGAAAAATATGACCGTTGAAACATATAGGTTAATTTTGTTGCCATTACTCGTATTGATGTGTAAACTTTAATATTTTTCAGGATTACCTTTTAACAAATAAAGATTATACATAATTGATGAATATGGAAAAATACTATGAGTTCTGTTTAGGAATATATCAGTTAAAGTGTGGTTGATTTTTTAATAATATAAATTTTAAAGTATTAAATTATTAATCTGTAAATTTAATTTTAAATACAATGTGTAGAAAAGTCTCGACTATTTATAAAAATATTTGAATATATCACCGACTCTTTTACATGTCGGTCGCTTTTGCTCTGTAATTTCAAAAATCCACAAAAAGCAACACTTAAATAAAAAAAGTAGATCTCTATTGCTTCTATTTTTATATAATTTATACATTAAATAATATGCGATATTTAAAAATAAAATTACAAATAATGGATGCACGATATTTGTAATTTTGTACCACTGGTTAGTTTATTCCTATGGAATGATTTTCTATCGATTTATTTGTTTATTTCATATTCCCTCAATTAATTTATTCCTACATAGTACACAAAGTTTAACAAAAATCAGAGTAATTCTCGCAAATTATTTGAGCAAACTATATGTAATTCCTAAATTGAAGGGATAGTGTAATGATGCTGTAAAGACTCCTACACACATATGTTTGATAACATAAAACAGTTGGTTTGATCTTTAATTAAGTTGAAAGTAAATAGTGAATATTTTCTGATTTGAATCCGTACATATATACTGGCAGTAATATATAATAATTTATAACAAGTAAAATATTGGTCAATAAAATAGTATGAATATATTTTGAATTACTTACAGGTTTTTAAATTTAAATTTAAATGTTAATTGTTAATTATTAAATCAATATTTATATGATTAGTAGTTGCGTTAGAAATGCGTTTGTAATAATCGTAACTTTTAATTCATTCAAATGCAAATTATTAATTGAATATGTTTACTTCAGATACAGAAAATGAGGATGGCTTCATAAATAAGATAAAAGGAGTTGTACATTTTATTTTTACTTTGTTCTATTTAAAAACTATTTTACATGTATAGTTATTCAAAACTCTGTGGTGTTATTTTTTTAAAATATAATAATAATATAAATAATAAAAATATTTTATTTTCCAAATTCAATTTTTAGTTTTATAAAAAGTACTAAAAGTGATCTATAGCTCATTTAAAATAAATATTGCATTATGCTTATTACAATAGAATAATGCTTAGAGTATTAGGAATATAATTATAAAAAGCGCTTAGCAAATAAAAAATATTGGTACAATTATTTAAATTTGTTGTTTAATTTGCATTTTTATGATAATAAAAATAATAAAAAAACGTACGTATATACACAACTTGCGGTATTGTCATAACAAATAAAAACCACATGGATGAAACTTTTGAAAATATCTTAATTTCAAATTAAAGGAGTAAGCATTTTTGGGTAGGTGGCCCATTCGTTTTAAAGAAAATATATACAAATACTTGTTGGCTGTGATTGAGGGCTAATTTACTCGAATAATAAATAGTGTAGGTGTCACAAGTTTATTCTAGTATTCCATTTGGAGATACTTGTAGTTTGTTAGTTTTGAGTTAAATTGTGTGCGATTGTGTAGTTTTTGTATACTTTTTGGTATACTGTTCCAAAATATTTATCCAGAATCATTATCAATTAATTAATTTTTAAAGCTATATGCAGTTATTGTTAAGAGAATGTTATTTTGATTTCTTGTCTGTCTTTGATTAATGTTTTCATGTGTTCTAATTATGTTTATCATAAATTATGAAAGTTTTTTGTCCTTTAAAATATGTATTATTTTATGTATTGATAATGTTAATTTAAGGTTGTTTTGGCACTGTATTTTAAGTAGTTCATGACTTTTATGTAAGCTGATTGTAGGAAAAATTTTATAATTTTATAAAAATAATTTTAAATGTTCTATTCCGTATGATTTGTATTTGGTTCAACCATATGTAATTATTTTATTTTCCACCCAGAAGTATATAGAATGGGACAATGGAATATGTTTATATGTTATCCAATGTGTTAAATAATTATTCAGTTTTAGTTATATTGAATAGTCAGCCATGGAAAATGTGATTAAGATTCCAATTTTATAGAATTGCTTCCTAATTTAAGAGCAAGTTGTTTTGAGATTGATTTCCTTTTAATAAATATAAAAAGTTTGTTTTGTTAAATTAGGTGGTAGTCCTATTACAAAGAAGCCAGATATTACACTCCACAAGTGGTTTGATATATGTGTTATCACTTGTTGTACAGAATAGACTTGTGCCATTATATAGTACATAATTAAATTAAATTAATATATAAATATAATTGAGACACCAAGGTGGTAAATTATTTAAAAAGTGTAAATGTCTATTTTTAAAAGCTATTCAGCATTCACCATTTAGCAACAAACAATTAATTATAGTTTTAAATGATAATTGAAAAAACTCCGAAACAATTTGAAACAAACAGAATCGAAGAGAAGTATTTAATTAGAGTGAGATTTGACTGACAGTTTTCGTAATCATTTTTAGATGGTAACCAATGACTGTTATGCATCCACAAGCTATCGTTTTTTAAAGTTCTGTTAAAATATAAATTAATAAAATTTACGATATGTTTTATATTGTTTATATTGTCAGACTACAAAACCAACAGTGTTAATAATTTTAGTGTTAATTAAGAATTAGCAAGTTAATAACTGGCTGAGAAATAAATTTGAACATCTTTAAACATTATATAATGTTGTATTTTATTTTTGTGGGACATTTGTAGCTATATATTTTAAAGAAAAAATATTAAGAAATCATGATATTGTGCTTTCATATATTTGATATATATTACGACATTTTCGGACAACTTTCCATTGAAATAATTCAGCTAAGTAAATGCTAAACTCGAAATTATATTGTTTTTTTTTATAAATTCACTTAAAAACATTTATTTACGCATATTGTCACTATTTTTATTCATTTATTTTATTATAATATTATGTGTTAGCATAATAATTTAAAACGTATTATTCTGCGATTCATTGAGCTAAAACTGCCTATGTTTATTTTTCAATGACGTTATATATAATATACAAAGAACAAAACGAAACCTTTAATTACAAAAAAAAGTATAAAGTCAATATTTTACTTTTATGTTTGACATTTAATATTTCCATTTGACACTTTAGTCTATTATATTACAACTATATTTATTGTATTATAGTTAGTCTGTATTATTTAGAAGCAAACAAAATTAAAATATGTTCCAACTGACACTGCTCTCTTGCACACAGTGTATAACACAACTGACGTCATTTAAAACATGTTATTCTTAATTGAGAAATTATCTATATTAAAAAAAGGATTACATGTCTCACCAGTTTGTTATAAATTTTGTTAATTTTTGTATTCTTTTTTTGGACAAAACGTTTCTGTATTGAAATATATATTGAAATTTGTCAAATAACAAAATACTGTCTGAAGCGTATTATCTTAAATGTTTTTGTATTTTTGAATTTTAGATAATATTTAATTTTATCACGGAACATTAATATTAATCACTATATGATTTTTGATCATTTCGTTAAGTTTTTTAGGTCTAATGGAATGATAAAATATGTAACTATCTAGTCGCCAAGTGTCTTGGACCACCCGTCGTCCATATTGTTAAATAGAAAAGAATTTATTTTTAAATTTATTTATTTATTAGAAAAGCGATTTCTGTTTTTAAATATTTTGCCCTTGGCAAAGCTTAACGCGAAACGTCGTATTAAATATACTTCCTTAATACCCTTAAACAGTGTTCTGACACCAACAATCTATTTTCTTTTAAACTATGGGTATTGCCAACAAAGCACAACAGACCGACAACTATAGTTTAAAATAAATACAAATATCACAAAAACATTTTTTGAAGTTGTTTTAAAAGAATAGTGAAACTGTGGTTCCTTAAATAATTATAAATTAGTGTATAAATGCCAACGTTTTTTTACAAAAAACAAAAACGTTGTAATCAAGTTTATTTTTATTAAATAGAGTGTCAACATTTTTGTGGTTTATATTTTCAAATTGTATTTTATTTATAATTTAAAATTTAACACATTTCTATCTACCTAAAAAAGTTGACAAAATTATATATTTGATAGGCTTGTACCATGTAGTTTCTAAACTAATATGGATAAAATAAATAGTTTCAATATTTAAAAAGTTACATTAAATTATCGAAAAACCTTAATTTCCTACTCGTCATTGCAATTTGTTTAAAAAATGTATATTTTTTATAGAACCCTTATACAACATATTATATCTACAAGTGAAAAAAAGTCGGTCAACAAGGAAGCAAAGACGACTGGTGCGGTGAGTTATGTTTATGAATCTATCATTAGCTACTAACTAATGTATGTCGGTACATACCTTCTACTAATGCCATTAATTATGTATCTCTGAATATGATCATATGTTGTTTTCTGATTTTGGCAGAAGTTAAATAATGCGACAATACGAAGCGATCCAGAAGTTAAATAATGCGACAATACGAAGCGATCCAGAAGTTAAATAATGCGACAATACGAAGCGATCCAAAGACAAAAAACAAAAATAAAATACAAATTGAATAAAGGGGCATCGACCTCTAGTACGTTGTTACAATTATTTAAATGTGTGTGCCAAATGTATTTAGGAACCTACGCTACATTTTATTATTTACAATTAATCCATTTTGCCACTGGAATCGGACTCAGACGATATAACAGGAGCAATGATGATGAAGAGTGCTTTTGCTTGACTAGTAGAGAATCGTATGGTAACTCGAAGCTGCAAGAACAATGGCTTAGATGGGTTTTGTGTGGTTTGTGGTACCACGAACTGTTCAATGATACGTCTGTATGCCACCTGAATTGAACCCTTTTTGTGTTTACGTTAAATGTTTATAGACATATATTTATACACAATTGATATTATAACTCTTTCCTAATGGAACACATCTGGCCGTTATTACCCCGACCTTTTTTTTGGTCAAATATTAATTGTCGTCTTTGATGTTGAAAGTAAATTGCATCATTACTATGTATAATTATACTATATGGTTATTATGTTATAACATTTTTAAAATGTTCCAACTTGGAGTATAGCTTTAACCTTATCGTTAAACATAATTTGGACCAAACTTATCTGTAAATTCCAACCCACGATTTACCATTCATATAATATGGTGACAAACATGGTATTTCAATATTTTATTGTTTTCAACCGTATCCGTATGATAAGTAGAGATTCAGGAGGGATTCTGCAGTGAAAAGGTCCAATGATGCAATTTTCAATAAAACGCGTATGTTTTAGTCATACAATACATTAAATTATCTGACAATTAAATTTAGTTTAATAAAATTGAACTTGTCGTATAAAAAAATTTATTAAAAATATACAATAAAAAATGAACATAAAAATATACAAAATCAACAATAAAACAATAAGTTTTTCTTTAATTTTTACTTTTCAAAATTATGTTTCATATTTATTAATCATGCCGAACTCCTTTGTAAGCATTTGTCAAAATTTAGTAAAATTCACATTTTATATAATTTCACAGTATTATAAACTGGTATAGGTTTTATAGTGAACCTCATTTATTACATTATATATATGCTACAAATGCATTAAATAATATTATATTATTTGGATCATATTCTTAAATTCTATGAAGAGCATCTACTTTACAACATGTTAATTTTCATATTTTTTGTAAAATATGTCACAAAAACCGTGATTACGATAAAATTATATTTCTGTATAAAATCACCCGATTTTCACTTCATACGAAATTCGTTGGTAATGTTTTACTTTTTATATAAATAAGGTATATTTTTATGTACTTTTAATTGATAATTTCAATTTCCAAGAAAGGTTGATGGGATTAAACACTGAGATTTAGCTGTAACGGATCAAATTAAGGGTCATCAATTAAACATATTTTTTAATATAAAAAATAATAATTCATTATAACTTGGCCTATATTTAATAAACATTCTAATTGTTTAATCATCGTGGTTCTGCAAGTTTTAATCAATCAATTGTATTGATAATTGTTCATAAAAATACTTTACATTTATGGGGTTATGCATGCCTTTTATTAACAATTCCAACGTTCCTAAAATGTACATTTCGATAAACTGGTTCAATATTCGGTGATATTTGGAAATTGTTCAAATTTTCAACTGAATTATAGATATAGAGTGCAGATTATGGATATGCACCGATTGACTTCAGTAACTACGATGTACACTTGATTATGACATTAAATAACCCATTTATATTATATATTCTGCAGTAACAATAATCATAAGGTGTATAATTGGCAGTATATAAGCGATAGAATAAAATGCATTTACTATCTTGAATTTCTTAGTAACATTTACTTGTAGATATAATAAGATAATTAATAAACGCCTCTATAGTTAAGCACTTGTTCTTTTTTTGCGGTTATATAAATAATGGTAACTGAGCCTCATTTATATAAAAAGATTCCACTTTTGTACCTGTTGACATGCGTGTTTCTAGCTGTTTTTCATATTTTCCAATTTACAGAGTCTAAAAATGATATGTTCTTAATTAATTGTTCACTGTAAAAAAGAGTAGACTACAAAGCACAACATCATTTATCAGTTTAATAAAATTATTATTTCTAAAAGAAAGCTTTTAATATTTTATGATAAAACATTGACCGTTTTATATGCAGATAAAAATTAATTAGCTACGCTTTTTTAGGTTATTTTAATTAATTAAAAAAGATATATGCATAAAAAGGTTTGACATTTTTATAAACTAGGGTATTATCATTTAAAAAAAGCAATAATTATATTTACAAAACGACAATCACTATTCTTATATCCACTAAAATATGTCATTAAAATTAATATATATATATATATTAATAAATTACTGTATATAAATTTTATATGAATAATCATAATTAGTCATAATTAATTTGTATATATATATATATCAATTCTCAAATAAGAATAAGTCAATTTAAGGTAAAATAAAAATGCCTTCGTAAGACAACTGTACTTCACAACTTTCGACATCTCAACAAAAATTAATATGGTTTGTAATTTACATTTAAAAAATAATATTTTAGGACGGATGTCATACAAACGTTTTTTATACTTAGCCAATAAGGACTATAATGATATTAAAATGTCTTTTTTGGTATGAGCTATTTAGTTACCAAAGAAAGTAGAAATTAAGAGTTCTTTACTTTTATAAATGAAGTGTTGATTAACGAAAAGTTACTATTCTTAATAAATTACCATGTTCACGTTAATGTACATAGTAAACATTTAATAAAAGCAGTCCTAAATTTACTCTCGGTGTATATTTATGAAAATAAATTAATATGCATCAAAAAAATATTGTAGTAAATATCTACTTAGACGGATAGTGGTGTGAAACCAGCTACATTATTGCCTTAATTTGGAGCACGTTTATTGAATGAAACTTAAGACAATTGAGCGAAATTGGTTAGCTATTACACCAATAAGTAATAACCATTCAACCATTCGAGCGACTAGCCCTTGAATATAGCAAAACTTGATATTATATAAGTATTGGTTATTTTAGTTTTTCAGATTTGTTTATAAATTTGGTTTTTACACTATTGGCATAAATTATATTCCAAATATGTTTAGTTAAGCATAAAACTTGAATAATTTATTAATTGGACCTGCTTCAACTTCCAATAATAATCTAGAATTAGAAATTTGCTATTAAAAATCTGCTTGTAAGAATTAAATTATTATTTAAGTAAAATATGTACTGCTAATTAGGTATATTAAATATTGGCTCTGAAAAAATCTGGAAAACAATTTATGGCATTTTTTGATGTGTTGATCGAACCACAACTGGATATGTTAAAATATTCAAATTGTATAACTTTCGTGTGAAATGTTGTTGATTGTAATATAATATTGTATATATATCTAGAATGCCAAGTGTCAGAGTGATTGAATTATCCGAAGTACTTGATCTCAAAAATCGATTTTATAACTTAGACAGGACCTGGAACATATTAAAACATATAGATATAGTTATACCTAATTGATTTATGCCATATTGGATTAATTATTTATTTATTTATTGATTCTGTTTCAACCTATGCATTTGAAGATAGAGGCATAGTGCTACAAAAGAAGTTGTTTTTTGAGAAACATATTGTATATATACAAACACATCATATGATATAAATTGATTTATGTAGCCTACCTAAAAACATTAAATCAAGGGTTACGTCTATATTAGAAAGATCTTTAATTTTGTACGTAGCTCTAAAATTACATATAAAATAATTAATGTGAGTTTTATTAATTTCGATTCATCAGAGTTACATTATTTACGTGGTCTGGACTCTGAACTATTCCCGATATGGCTATGATCTGGCAAGATCATGTAGTTTACCAAAATATAATTTTTTACTACTCAAATCATTCTAAAACTTACAAATATCTAATGGCTCATAGTTACATGTCTAAAAAAAGTGTCGGGCTATAGAGTCATCAAAAGATAATGTAACATCAAAACATCGATAATGAAAAAATATATTAAAACAATTTTAGGATATTTTGTAGTTGAAGTCAATGTATGCGTGTACCAAATTTCACCTAAATCGGTTAATTTCAAGTGCTACAATCCCCCCTCTCCACCGCGTACAAAAAACCAAAAGGGCTGCGTACAGTTATTAAATGTAAGTTTGAATATTTATAGATTAATTAAGTATGACATTAAAAAAATAGATGCCTATAAAATGCTATGTAAATTATATAAGAAAATTTATTAAACTGTTTTCAATAAAAAAACATTGCATAACCAAATCCAACTCCAAATCCAAATAATCCAAATATCTTTTAATAATGTGTTAATGGTACGTGCATGCCATACTGTCACGTGTACTGTCACATATACTGTCACATATACTGTCACAAATACTGTCACATATACTGTCACATATGCTGTCACATATACTGTCACATATACTGTCACATATACTGTCACATATACTGTCACATATACTGTCACATATACTGTCACATATACTGTC
>JAUZND010025672.1:31960-48573 GCA_034780555.1 Coelogynopora nodosa
AAGCTCTTTCATAATGAGCAAAATGATTAAAATAATATTAAATGAAAGATTGATTCGTTACATTAAAATCGATTTAAAAATTATAAAATGACAAATGACAAATGACAAATGAATAATAAATCGCATGATGAAGTATTTAAGGGGTTTTATTGTCGGAATATCAGTTTGTTGTTGTTTTGTTTTCTAGCTAACAGTAACGCCTTTTTTAAACGCATTTATATGTTATCTATTTTATCTTGTTAATTTTTTTCAAAATGTGCCCACTTATGTTCGGCTAGATGAGTATTTATTGATTTATGTCTTATCAACAAAAATATTGTTACACAGTTTTTGTCTGGCCAGATTCAATAGCGGAAATATTCTTTAAAATATTTTCATCAATAATTGTTTTCCAGTTTTATTTTATTTAAAGACCGCTTTGCGTTATTTTTTTATTGCCACTTATCCAAATTTAGAAACATTTGATTACTTCCCTTGTGTAAAGACTATTAGTCGCACATTTTATTTGATCATGCAGGCTCTTCCCTTGTAAAATTGAAAAACATAATTTAAACAAAATGTTATTAAATGTAGACAACTAGTCAAGCTTTCGTGATAAATACGTCTGATATACTACTATATATACTACACAGATAGTTTACTCGATGTGTGAGGATTTTATACATAGAAGCTTAAATTTATCCATATAATATTTTACCTTTGCAATAAAATTTACATTTGAAGAACCGTGTAAAAGACACCCTTGCTCGTTTGAAGGGTACTCAATTTGTTTTTGAATTGTATTTTAAACCTACCCATAGAACTACTACTTGCCTATCCTCCTCATAATATTTTCCTATTTCTCACAAAAAAACAGTCCTATTTGTTTTTTATTAGAAACTCGTATAGAGCAATTGATATTTTGTCTAATTCTTTTTTTTTAATGTAAAACAAGCTTAAATAAATAAAGTGGGTGAACGTTTTAGAGCTAACGGTTATAGTTTAAAATGAGTCCTTCAGTAATTCTTTCATCAATACTTCTAACGAACATTAACTAAATTTTAAAAGTGTCTCTTATTTCTATAAACAAACAACGATGTTCTAGCTTCTCTTGCTATTGGTCTTAATAACAAAATTAAGATTGTTTTCTTTATTGAAAAATGTTTGGGGTGGCAATTTCGTCCTGCTAGAGAATATAAATTGTACTTCATGCTTTACACTTTTTTTCCACAAAAGTATTTTAAGAATCTGTATTGTATGTAATCCTTTGCATTTTGGGTTAAACAAATTACGTAGAGTAAACTGGGTACACTATTCGTAGTAGAATAAATATACATATATCTGTAGTGAACTTCCCTGTTTTATCCATTTCAAAACTCACAGTAATGTTTGCAATTCAATTTTGAAAATATTAGCCTCTTCTAATAATTTTTGTTTTAGACTTGCCCTTGAGGCCATGTATATATTTTCGAACGTAAACTAATTAAAATATATCCTTCCTACATTTTCAAGTAACCTTGCTCATCTTTTGTGTCCCATGTTTTCTCATCCTTTATTCGCTATTTGTGGTCTGACCACTCTGGTTTCAGCAGTTGTTTGTGTATTGATTTGTATGACTTATTTTTTAACTTTTGTGTTTAAATTTATCTGTGTACGATTTCGTTTTTCTAATGTCACATGTCTTGATAACAAGGCGATTGCATGGCGAAACGTTATATCGTTCAAAATTAAATATCCTATAAATAGTTTACACATATTGTATATTCTTCTTTTCAAATATATACGTATATAACAATTTCAACAATATTGAAATTTGTTGTTTTCAAAATCATAAAGCATCAGTCCATTCTGATAAATAAAGACAAGTAATTCACAAGTGACTAAATGCAATTAAAAGCCACAGTACAATATTTAAAAAAAGAATTAAGAAAAAGCCGAGCTTTCACCTTTGAACAAGAAGGTGAAATGTCATGGTGACTATGACATCATTTAGTTAAATTTAACCTGTGACATAATAGTCTATGATATTGTATTGATAATTAACCTATCCCTTCTAGTAATTATTGAGATTGTATTTTATCGGAAGCCACATATTTTTTTATTGAAATAAAGTTTTCATGAATCAATTTTAATGGTTGCAATCAGAGAGTATGCAGTTCATAGTAATATAAACCTCATAACCTGGCCAATATTAAAAAGTATAAATAATAATCTCCAAGCATATTGTACCGCTATGAAAATAAAACAAGGAACTATTTATTTATAAATATATATATTAAATATTTAAAGTATATAATATATAAATAGACTTATACAACTGCAAGATATTGTATTCCTTATACGGACCCCATTCTGTATATTGTTTGCAACTTGATGTCAAAAACAATCACAGGCGACAATGACTCACAATTAGTTCCACATTGCATTATGATTAAACAAATAAGTGTCAAAGTTTAAATAAGTCAACACTTTTGTCATGCGAGCACACCTATGACTAAACTTACCATTAATGTATATTAAAATCAATAACATCTGTTACGGTAGCTTATTTGCATATAATATGTTAATTGCAGGTTATAATTAATAATCGTTAAGGTAAATCAGGAAAACTGTGTGTTTTTAAATGTAGCCTATATTATGTATCTAACCAATTTTGTTAAACTATTTCCAATTTATAAAATGGACTATATTTTCTATGATCTACTTAAATTATTGTTAAATATCTGTGGAAAAACCGTACTTTATTTTTTTATTTAATTAATTTAATATATGAATATTATATTTTAAACATTTATTCTAAAAGCAAATTTTTGTATATGTACATGAAACGTTTATAAAATAATATTTTTGATAACTCTGTTTAAAATCGAAAGCATAGCTAACATAATTTTAAAATGATGTACAATTTGTAACTAAGTCTGAGAAATCGTTGACATTAAACAACGAATAAAATATTTAAGATTTAATATCAGCACGGCGGTATTGAATAATACCGTTCAGTTTTCAAACAATCGATATTTCGTATAAAAATGTCAGAAATAATAATTATACCTTCATATTAATTTGAGTATAAAAATAAATGGAAAATCAATGTATTGTTATATTATAGATAATGTCAGCTTAATGAAAATTATGTAGAACTTAAATTTTAGATTGATCATAAAAAAACTGTTAAATATATGAACATAACGAATATTATTTATTGCTCATAACGATTTTCTTTTATATACATCGAGTTTTTATCTATAAAATTCATTATCAAAAAACCATTTCACGTTAACAGTTGTATGTATTGATTAAATGAACATGCATATAATTGAATTGAATTTAAACTTCATAAAAACAAAATGACATTAACGGTCTCCATATATAGTGAATACATTTTAAAAGTTAATGCACAAAAATATTTTTAGAATTCTCAAGTAATCAACAAACTTGTTGTCATTTAATATGTTTAATTCTGTACAGAATAAAATATTATTTTAAATACATAATTGCATGAACGATTCATTTGAAATACATACTTTGCATTGAATAATATTCAATAATTCTAAATAAGTTGAATATAGACCATGTTTAATAAAATAAGTGTATCACAAAGTTATTCCAAATTGTTACACTAAGGATTTCAACGAGATTTATTTCATATAGAGACGAGTATTTGTTAACTATACATTTTTTTGTGTAAAGAAGAATACAATTGAATTATTCATACATGACTTAGATATTAATTCAATACAAACTCCAAGTAGTATACATATTGTATGTAAATTATTTGGTACTAATATAAAATGGTCCAAAGAAAACAAATATAAAAAAACGTTAAAAGTTATGTTGTACTGTCATAAAAACTTAACACTTAGAATGAAAGAATAGAGCGCTAGTAGACATAATTGATAATATATAATAATTTCATAATAATAATTTAATAATCATAATTTCACACCTAATTTCGATATCTTGAAAAATTAGATAATGACAGAAAATTGATATCTACAGTATACATATACATATATATTCATAGAATATCTTTAGCAAGTTTTGTTTCGGCGATTTACGTATAATTATACATTTTTTGAAATATTGTAATTTTGGCATTACGTTTAGTTCTATCAAACTTAAAACTTAAAAATGCGAAAGTTTTGTAAATTGTTTCTTTATGCCTAAAATATGTGTGAATTATTTACTTTAGTTATTGGAAATCTTTAGGGGAACGACTTTCAATCATTTTAATATATATATATATGTTGAATATTATATATTGAATGAATGAGACTCGTTAGTGAAAATATTTATGTGGAAAAGAATTTCAAATATATGTGAATTGTTAAAATATAATTAGTAGACTGTAAATTCATACTATTTGCGAATGTCGAATGTTTTTTGAACTCACTATAATATTAACTTCACTACTTTTTGATTTACATAACCCTCGGCTTTCTTATATGTATAATTCTGCTACTTCGCATAATTGTGTACCTCTCTGTTTGCCGTCCTTTTGCGTTTTCTTTACCCTTTGGTCTTGTTTTTTCTTTCTTTGCTTATTCTGGCACTTACTGCTTACTTTTCGGAGTTTTTGTTATTTGCCGTTGTATACATACATAATTATATCTACAAATTTACTTGCTTTACATTTATTCACTTGCTGTATCAATGTATCGATGTTCATCTTGTTCTATATAAACGCTTAATATTGTGATTATGATTATTGCCATTTTTATTTTTATTCTTATAATAATAAAATAATCACTGTAATTTTATGATTTATAGCATTTGACACCAAACATTAAAAAGTAATTAATCGAGACACCTTGCGTTAACTTTTAATGGTAATATTTCATTAATGGCTTATTGTAACTTAACAGGATCCTCTAAATACATATATATTATCTTTCCATTAGTTATTATTAAAAAATATATATATTCTATCTATTCACCACTTACAATTACTCAATTATTTTACTACAATAATGGCTTTTAACAACCTTTACTTTACTGAATATGCTATTGTAATAGATTGATTTGAAACAGAGGAGATCATTTAATCTGATTGCCTCTTCAAGTCTTAACATGTCTTAATAACCTATAATATGTAGTTTTCTGATCAATTGCCTATGTTCATATAAGTCATATGCATCTTCAACTGTGACATGACAGCTGCTGTTTTGTCAAATATGTGACAAATATTACGAGCCAAGATTATTCCCTATAATCAAAGCAACTTATATCTAGGTTGGTAAACATTTTTTTAATACTTTTTATTAATTTATCTAATTTGATAAAAATAATCCTACATTATGGAATGTTAATCATTCAACGGTATAACTGTGGAAATATTATTAAATGTCCATAATAGCACATTTTATTACTTTGGCTTTGGTTTTGTTACCATCACGATGTTTTGACTGCTCTTGGTGACATACTAGACTTGGAAGGCAAACATAGAATGCGCGTCGAGTATCAGTGTGTCAGCAGCTACCTACGCCCCCCTCAGACTCAGGCGCTAATTATACATATTTTGTTAAAAAATCAACCAAATCTTTAATACGTACTTTAATCTCACTAAGAAAACGACCACCCACGGAAAAAAACTGCAGATAAGCATGCATAGGCATATATTTCGTACGTTGACTTAATTACACGCAGAGCTAGTTTATTCTACTTGTATCGCCTATACTGGCAATTCAAATTTAGCCTATTACTTAATTTTTTAGAAACAGTTCTTTTTGACACTGTGATGAGATGACAAGTGAACAATTAATTATAAACATTTTTACGATTTTGTATTGGAAATGAAGCACAAAACTGTGGTTTCCTAACATGTCGTCATGCATGCATTATTAATTAATGAGAGAGATAATGACGTCAATTGTTAAACTGCAAATGACTCTTTTATTTTGCGTGTCATGTACTGTTACATTATCTGGTATACATCATTGGAAGGATTGTTTTTATTAACTTTCAACATTAAATCGCGGTAGTCAGAACGACTATATATATCATTATCATTTTAATAATAAATTAACCTATTCTTTTGCGTAAGTAGTCATTCTCCTAATGAAATGTAGCAATTATAATGTAGACGTACATAATCTGGTCCACACAATTTATGCGGGCCGTAGCTTTTCTACTTCTATACTTATAATTCATTGCAGTAATTATGTGTTTCATCACCGTGATACATTAATAGACATACACCATCCCAAACTTGCCCAGCATTTTTTTTCAAGGGGGGTAATTCCTCTTTTTTCCTCCCCTAAAACCCACATCCCTTCCACCCCCTTCTTCTTAATCTTTTTACTCTCTCACCCCTTTTTTTTCTCAACGTGAGCAGGCCTATGTCGGTCTGGTATACATCTTATATTTTAGACTATTTATCACATCGTTTGATCTGCTTCTAAAGTGCATATATTTAAAATTAGCATATTATCAAATTATCCCCTAAAAAATAAAATTGCAAATAATATACATGTTTTAGAGAATGACTTAAACATTAAACTGTTGATTTTAAATTAAATACAAAATTATTGAATGTATTGAACGTATTAATTAATTATAAATAGATTGTATCGGTGATTGGTGAACGGTAAATAATCTTCTCTGTTTCTAACTAACGTAAATTTGTTCACCAAAGAATTTCGAACTTAAAATCAATAGATAAATATGTGTCAGCAAAACGGTTTATATCTCCAGGTTCAATTAAAGTAATTATAGCCATAACATGTACCCACTTCACTGATCGAATATCACTTACCATGTATTGTATATAGAAAATATTTTCGAATAATAGTCAATTTTATGCTATTGTTCATCTCTATTGTATTTTATTCAATTATGCACTATGTACCAAGTCCATTTTATAGGATAAGCTGTACTATTCTATTGTGTTATAATCTGTACTATTCTATTGTGTTATAGTCTGTACTACAATATTCTATTGTGTTATATTCTGTACTATTCTATTGTGTTATATTCTGTACTATTCTATTGTGTTATAATTTGTACTATTCTATTGTGTTACATTCTGTAATAGCCATTTTAAATATATTTTTTCAGCATTCCACCCACCTATAGTCCATAATTTCACACTTCTCAAAGATGTTAAACAGAAAATCAATACATTTTTGTGTATTACTGGCAGTGTACTGTAGAGTTCACATTTTGCAGAACATAGGTGTACAAGTTAAGGACACAAATTACGCATTAAATGAAGCATACAAAGATGACGTGTACAATTAGATATAGGTAGAATTATAACTTTTAAAATAAAAAAAATGTTTCTCTGAAAATGTCCCACCAGTTTATCGGACTGTTCTTCGGTAAACACACAAACATCTATACTTAATTCTCACATCTATACATGAAACGTGTGCTCATATTTAACGTCATACATATATAAATATATTATAGTGTAAACAACAGTAAAAAGTTAAAATAACAAAATTAATTGGATATCTTGATGTTGAACTGGAATAATAATTTAGGTAATTTTTTTTAACAATAATGCTTTCGTCAAGATAAAACACATATCAAACAAATGAGTGTATGTACATATTTATGTAAAAAATAAATATACATATAACAAATATAACTATATCATATATGTCAATACTTTGGTAGCATACAGTAGGGAGTATTAGCTCTTCGTATATCAAAACAATTTGACAAAAATGCGGCGTTGAATATGGCATAATTGTAAAAGAAATCTGAATATTTCAATACGTTTACATATAAACAATTTTTTGTTTAACAATATAATTTACAATTCATAGAGATTATCTATTCATAATTATTAGCTTATACAAAATGTTAGTGTGTGAGTAATCAATAACATTTTTTATGAGAAATGTTTATCAGTTTATACTCGTAAAACGGATTTTGACAACTTTATAACACAAGCATAAAAAGGGTATAACATCAAAACTGTTAAACTATTGTCAATGTGACAATAAAGGGACATTTCACACTTTCCCTACTTTTACTGATCTGTAAAAGCTAGTATTGTAAGTAAATTTGCTATTTTGAGATATTTCTGATTTTCGGCAAGAAAACATCTGTCGAAACTTTACTCTAAAAGCCGTATTACATAATGAATAGAGAAATGGATTAAGAGTCGAATTAAAATAACCAATCCAGGTAAAACTTGTCATAAGAGTATTGCTGACGCAGTCTTCACAAAACGGAACCACCAGAAACAGAATAAAGTATGGCAAGAAACATAATGTAAATGCTCCCATTATCACACCTAACTGCCGAGCTGCTTTGATCTCTTTGTTCATACTATTCTTTGAAGAAAACGGGCTTCTGGGGCTTCTTGAAGAGCCGGTTCGCTTCATGGATTGGGTTTTACTACTTCTTCCACCGGGAGATCGTGAGAGTTGACAAAAGTAAGTAGCATCATCGTGAGGTGATTTCAGTGTGTTACTTTGATATTTGGTCGCGGCGGTAATGTCTGGAATAATCAATTTAGAATTTTCTGGCTCATCAGTTTTATTGTTGACCATGATAGTATCGTCAATAGGTTCATTCGACCTTTTTATATTTTCTTTCATTCCATTGAAACTGTCTTCAAAGGAGTCCAGTTCCAGAGCCTCATGCCCACGACAGAAGAAAGATCGCACGAACGTCCTCTTACCAGAGCCCCGTATTTCCGGATCTATCGGGGCAAATCTGCTCAGCGCTTCAAAAGCGGAACTTCGTGTTCTCTTACGAACTTCGTAAAAAATTTTACCGTAAAGACCGTACATGATACCGATTGGAATGAAAAAGTTAAACAGGCCAGTAGCAATCTTCAGGGGAACATTCGTGGCATATTCCGTTTCACATTCGTATGACTGAACAAAACGAACCCCCGAATTGGCAAACCAGTGCCAGCTTGTGATTGGTACAATCCAGAGAGAGGATAACAGCCAGACGACTGTGATCATAAGGCGGGCACGCTTTTTTGTCCGTCGACTGATGTATTTGATTGGTTGGGTGACGGACCAATAGCGATCAAGACTGAGGATAAACATGTTGAGTATGGACGCCGTACTTGCTGTATAGTCCAAAATCAGCCAAATTTGGCAAACGGAAAGTCCAAAATACCTGAAAATAGATTGCAATTAAAAAGGATAGGGGGCGGACATAGTAAATATATTTTTTTAATCTGGTGTAATTAATAATATATTAAGTATTCAAAATTTCCAGATAATTTCATCTACAAACATATAATAATGCATAATAGAAACTATTTATTTTAAAATAAATTATAGAATACAAATCATTGATATTAAAAAAATTATAACTATTAAAATTGAAATATATTAAACAAATTATAGTTTTTTAAAACTTCAAATGTCAATTATGACAAATAAAAATAAATTATAGCGACATACTTTACAATGAAAACTTTCAAATTTGTAGTTTATAATAATAAAATATTGTACATTCATTATATTGTATGCATCATTATATTTTAAAATTAAAAATAAATTATTAGTGGCATTAATTATTAAGCTAATGCCGTATATTCTTTGTATACAGAATATACTGTCCGTTTTTTTATGAAAACAAATCCGAATATATTGAAGGACGACATATCTTAAAATTAGGAACTAATCAAACGTTAATTCTTCAAATAGTAAGCAAATGGTAAAATGTTATTACGATTCACCTATTAATTATTATTATAAACAATAAGGGTGCTTCTAGACTATTATTAATTATATCAAAAATAATTAAACGTAATACAAACTATATAAAAATGAAGTAAATAAACTTTACCATTTAGGTTCAATATTATTTAAAATGGAAGGAATCTATATGTTTGTTATCATGCTAAAGAATGTGTTTATAACATTATAGAATCAGATGATATTGTAATTGTTATCTCAACATCGGAGATAAGAAATTATACAACAAGGTATTTGCCTCATTCACCATATCTTTAATCAAACTTAATTAAAAAATTATTATGAATTATTATTATTAATTTATACAATAATATCAATTTTAAATTAATTAAATTTTATATTAAATAAATTATTTAGAAATATATATTTATATATTGTACTAGTCGAAACTTAATAGCAAGCTTTAATCATATTTAGAGCCATTTGTTTTGTGATCCTTGGTTTGATTTATTAGTAGACATTTTCAACTTTGATGAGAGATTTGCTCGAGACAGATTACAGGAGAGAATTATTTTTACAACTACATGTACAAACATGTCCTTTATGATGTATAAAATAGTTACTTTGTTAAACGTATCAAACATCATAATTTATTTCGAATTAAAGTATATCTCACGATCGAAATATTTCCTCATGTTACCTTTTTCATATTATTGTTTTAAAATATAAAATCCCCTCTATAATAAATTTGCTATATTTACGTAATAGAATATCACAAATGTTTTTCTTGTAAGGTCTTTCTTATAATTTAAAATTGAAAAAAATTGAAAAAAGGTTGTCATAAAGTGGCAATATAGTAGAATATGAGACAATAAAGAGTTATTAACGTTATTCGAAACAAATATAAATTAATTGAAGATTTCTTCGTATTCTATAATGTCCGTAAATGATACGTCCGGCATCTCATTTAGCGGTTAGTCTCAAACAGATTATTATATATTTTAAATAATATATTTAAATATTCAAATATGTTTGAATAGTTGTAGACTAAGTTTATTGACACAACAATTTAGAATAATATATTTGTGTTGCATTTATTTCAATTAAGTGTTAAGTAATATTCTCAATATAAATCTTTTATATCTCCTGTGGAAAAATTTGATGTATTGATAAATTTAAGCCAACTTCAACATAATATTATCTAAAGGGATATTGGAAAATCACAATTACGAAGCAAGCAAAATCTCGTTCATTATCAGATCTTTTACAATTCAAGATAATAAATTACTGATTGAATATTATTTATTTTCAATAAATTACGCGTCTGTTTGTATCCATCGTGTATTCCTCCGATGACTGTGCATTGCATAGCTCGACATAGACAAACGTACTTTAAGCATTGATGTTGAAAGAAACGTTTACAAGTATAGTTGGATTTAAAAGATTCTCAACAGCTGTATCAGAAATAATGTTTTGCATCGTTCAAAATTATTGTCCAGAATATAACATCGAACAAACTTATAAGGTATAGTGTAGATATACACCAATGTAGCATTTATTTGTCACTTTTACGTCAGTATAGCTAGTAATTAACTCGAGGCGACCTTTATTTTAACTTGTATATGTATTGTAAACATTAAAACATTTATTTGCATATATATTTAAATTATAGGGCAAAATTTGGGCCAATTAGCATTACATTATATTATTAATTTATTTTACTTGTATCCAAACAATAAAGATAATTAATAGTTTTTAAAATTATATATAAAAGATAGTACTAAATATATATTATTCCTGAGAACATATTGCATGACACCATAATCGTATAGGAATTTTAACTATTTTACCATTGCAAATTTTTAAGTGAATATTAAATATTTGTATTGTAGTTCTACATGGTATTCGTATCATTATTATGTATATAATTAGTTTTAAATCTAATTTATTCAATGAAAATGTTGTATTCTGGTAAATAATATATTAGCAAGTATTACGTTATGGTTTGGTGAATATTACAAATAGTTTTTCAGTGTCAATTCTTTTAAGAGTTTCTTAAAAACTTTTCTTTAAAAAGCTTAATGTCTTTAAAAGTTTGTTTATCTGCTGTGTATTAAAATATAACCTATAACTAAATTGATTTATCTAACATATTAGACTGTTTCTAAAATTGATCTATACTCTAGCCCGTTTGACATTTTTTGTTATTTCTATTTTCTTCGGTTTTGTGATAAATACGACTATCTTTTTAATAAATATGACTGTCTACGACTGATATTTATCATTTAATTAAGAGGATAGCAGTCTTTTTAAATGTAAATCACGTCTATATACCTACGTCATAACGAGAGGAGAGCTTCGGTTAAGACGACTATTTAAGACGCCTACCCAGCCTACCAACTGCCTTACCTCTTCAACTCTCGAAATAGGAGACAATAATAAATATAATGTCGAAAATAAACTTCCCGGGAGCATGTATTAAATAATATGTCAAATTACTTCATTTTTTAATCAAAGGTGTGTAGCCTCACTTTAAATTCCTCAACTCAAAATACATTTTAGAATGAAGTTGTGAGTATGCGTACAGTCTCAAATGGGATTATATTAATGGCTTAGAATTATAAATAATTACCGAATTGAAAGAAAAATATTTGTAGAATTAGATTAAAAAAACTAAAATATAAAAGAATTTGAGAGCAAAAGTTATTTTCATACAAATAAGGTATTACGATTATGTTCAAAAATTTAAAATGTTATTAGAGACAATTAATATTTTTGAAATATTGTATATAATATATAAACTATAAAAAAAATATATGTATATATATATATATATACACAAAAATTTGTTTTGTCTCAATCGATATTTTTACGGTAATTTTTTGACCAAAAATTATTTTATTATATTGATTATTGATTATTGATTATTGATTATTGATTATTGATTATTGATTATTGATTATTGACAGCGAATAAATACCAATTGCCCGACCATCAACTTGTTCAGTTCAGGTTAAACTGATTAACAACAACTCACTCAGCTGAGACATATACATATTGTAAATAAATAGGGACATACTTGGCTATTCAAATCGAGTTTGGTTCAAGCACTTCAGAGGGTATCAATATATGGGAATGACCTCACTGAAATAGTTTACTATACAACTTGTGTTAAAGTGCATGTCTTAGGCGTCTGCAAACCTTATCTGATAGACGTCATTAGTATATTTAGAAAATTGCCACGGCATTTTGACTTCTCTTTAGCGAAGCTGACAGGTAATTAGCAAACAATGACGGCCAAAGAATTCATTTTAAAAGGGAAAGGAGCATTATATACAGAATAACTTCAAAACATTTATTAACGAGCAAAGTTGTCAAACTTTAAAAAAGTACCATTTGCTTTTTCAGTTTTCTCTGCCGTTAAAATTGTAAACTGAACTATGTTCGTTTTATAAACAATAATAATCTATATGGAATAAATAATACAGTGCTAAATATATAAGTGAATATTTCGGGTAAATGGTAAACATCTTTGTTTTTAATTTTTACACATATCGCTATATAAAGCGAGTTATGTCTGTCAAGGAACCGATATAATGAACAAATATTGAGTTTTTTGTTGTTGTTATATGTTATAATGCAAATTCTATTATTGATTAATGTTAACTTTCTATTTTTAATTTTAGCATACTAACATTATTAACTGAGTTATTATTAATTTGGTAGATTAATTATTTTGTTTTTAATCGTTTAAATAATCAATTATTACGCTGTTAATTGAGCTATAGGTATAACATGTAAATAGCTTACAGGCATTTATCGGAACTAAATAAAAGTACTCAGGAGTGATAATTACATACCCTGGCTTATGTACTACATGTTATGCGAGTATTAAATATATACTGTATAAAAGATATATAAGTAATAGATAATTAATAACATAATCCATAAACACAATCAAGACTGATTGAAATACCGAAGGCATATTATTTATTTAGGCTACATCGTATGTATAGTTTCAGTTCGTACAGTTTTTAAATTGTAATTAACACATAATATATGTATGCGTTTATATATTTTATATTTGCTGCTTATTTGGCTTTCAATAATAATTGTCATGATTATATTATTTATATTCTTTTTTATGTATTTTGCATGGATACCATAATTTAAATTGCTATTGTAATAATCATAATAGTTATAGTAATTATAATATTTTTGTCAACACTATAGAATAATGGCCTCAATTGTTTTTCTGTAATGATTATGTTACCGAGATGGTTTTGGATTTCATTCTGAGGAGTTAAATTTATCTGAGAGACATTTAGGTTCTGGATTTTATTTTATAGATATTAAACATTTAAAACTTGATAAATAAAAGCTGCAAAAGATTATTTATCAGCAATTAAGCTTAATACATGTTTTACACTAAACTTGTCTGCAATGTAAATGGTCTGATCACGATCGACTTGCTTTTCAATATATTAAAAACGTGATGATACAGTTGTTTATGCAGACACCTACACCATATATATCGTGTATATATCATAAAAGGAAGACTACATTGGTTATCACTTGGTTTTATATATAATATGCTGTAAATATCACATCGACAAAAAGTGAAATGAAGGGACAAAACCTATATTAGGGGGTTAATCTACAAGGGGTCTTTAAAAATATATCTGGTTCCTGTATATTTCAACAGATTGTTTATATTTGTCTGCATACCGATAGTTAGTTTATCGGGTATTATCTGATAAAGTGTTGGTTGACGAGCACAATCTAGTATAATATTCACTGCAAATTCCTGACTGCTCCGAAAACCGCATACACGCACACCTAGGCAACTTTAGTAATTAAATAGGAATATATAAGTGATACTTACAAGAGGATTACATGAATATTTTTTAAACGTTAAAAAAAGTATTAACAGATTTTTTGTTATACATTCAGTTATTGTTAAAGCGTAAGGCGAATCTGTTATATTTCTATTTTGCATTATTGAATATTGATTATTGATTATTTATAACACTGATCAATTACTGTATTTATATATAGCTTTAATAAGATTAACTAAAGGCTTTTTAAGGAAATTCATTCTGAAACCTATCATTTAATTGTACAATGCTAAATATGGTTAATATATGTTATTAATATTTTTTACAAATAGTATGACAGATTTAATAACTATGTTGTAGTACAATTAAAAAGATATAAACTATATTGCATTTCATATACCGCAATTATGTAAAAGGAATATTATGCTACATTAAATAATTGTAAATGATTCCACATTCTATAATAATTTAAGGATTACATTGTAAGTTATTATGAGCTACACTATACCGCACCACATATATGTTTTCTATTAGATTAAGGAATTTACAACAATAAAATAATGCTAATGCTAATGCTAATGTTACCACTTGGGTATTATGCGTACCTAGATGTTCTTATACTTATATGACACGTGTACCAGTTAGATAAGCAGTTTCAATGGTAACTGTTTGCTTCCTCTCATTTATCATTAATGGATAAAGTAATAAATATTTCTCTTTGGAGAATTGGCATCAAATATGGCACAACATAATCTATATGCTAAACATTATCTCAAATGTGATCGACACTAATCACGATTAATTGTGAGAAATATTGAGGTGGATTGTCATGATGTATTATTATGTTATACGTAATCACTCACCATATAGAGGTTGTATGAAATATACGTGTATTGTATGTATATTTATACTTTTGTTAATTTAAACAGAGAATGATAATATTTCACTATACTGTTCTTGAGGATCAAGACGTGAAATTAAATTGAAGTATTTTAATAAAAACCGATTGTTTAGTGTATTATTTTTCCTAAAATGTACTATTCAAATAAAACTAATTAATTAAAAAATACGAATAAAAGGAGTTACACAAGATAATGTAAAATAGTCGTGACGTTTTTTGAGATTACCCATCCTAAAATTTAACAAAAAATTTCTAAATAAAGTCCCGAATAAAATCACTTCTCTAATCTTAATTCTTTACACGAAGTTCAGTTTTAAATACTAATTTGTACATTTATAATTTTTTGCTATTTATCTATTCTGTGTCCTGTTGTGATTTTACATGTTGGATTCGGTTGTTGGTTTTTTGAATCAGATTGCAATTGATCTTTGCAGCTCTGGTGTGTGTCCATTTGACCCCTCTGTCAATTCTGCCAATTCTATCCCCCCTCTTCCTCACTGTAAATTTTTAATTATAATATGTACTACACCGACAATTAATATATACAAAATATAAATTTTAGTGTTTCATTATTTTACACTTTAATACATCACACCCCTTTAATGTTACGAAAGTATCATTTTTAGGCACCTTACATTTTTATAGGACCCTAACGCAAATTATGTCAATATAAATTTAATTTATTATTTATACAAACAATTGAATGTGTTGCAAAAATTGAATTACTAAAAATAACACTAAAATACAAAAAATAAATAAACACACTAAATATTTAGTTGTTGCATAATTTGTGTTTTTTTAAACTTTTAACATTAGGTGAAACTTCCAATGCCTTCCTTCTATTTATAATGCGATGAATGAATCAGAAAATACTATAGGGTATGTGGTATGTTTGTGGTATCTACATTTTATCTATCTAAAAATGTAATGTATACGTAACTGTATGAATTTAGAAGAGTATGATATAAATTTCAAATTAGCAATGTAGTCAAACACAACAAAAATAATGTATACCTTTTGTAGAATCAGTATAATTTCTATTTAAATATTCAGAAACTTTTTTTTTTAATAAAATGAATAAAGGAATCGATATTCAGAAAAAGAATTTATGCATTTTAGAAATGCTCTTAGTTTTCAAATATTTTAAAACTTTTAACTATTTCTTCAAAATTGTTTTTTAAATAAACATAATTGACTCTAATTGTAATGTGAATTTTTTTTATTGTTATTAAAAAAACTCGAATATAATTTAAGATAACTGTATATATATATATATATATA
>JAUZND010025673.1:0-24163 GCA_034780555.1 Coelogynopora nodosa
TTCGGCCAAGTAGATCCCCCCTTATCCAGTTTCTATGAGTCCACAGAGGCTGTGGAGGAATACGCACGCCTCACCAAAGCGTGATTCCAATGTCGCAGTCAACAACAACCACAATAGGAAAAGTAAAAGAAACAAACGAAATTGATATATAAAACTGAAACAAGTGGGAGGAAAAGCAAAGTCAAAAATATTGTAATCAGTTCAAATTCAGTCTATAGATTTCCTAATAATAAGAATTATTATATTAAAACATATTATTATATATTAAAACATATTAAAACACGCACAGAAATTTTTAATTTGAATTAATTAATATATGAAAGTTTAGTTAAGTAAAAAAATAAATTCGAAATATTTCGTAATTTTTACTAGTCTAAACTGGTCAGAGACTTGATTGCATACTGGTATATATTGTGTAAGGGAGGCCCCATTGGTCATGAGAGAACATAAACTATCCGCTATTAGCCCACTCTAACTGTTAGGAAACATTGAAAGTGACACCAAAATATTTAAAAATCGATAAATCTTGATAATATTAAGAAACCACAGCCTTGCTTATTAAACTAAGTATAGAATAATGTAATGCGCGATATTAAAGAGTATTATTTTTTTAAATAGGTTAGAATTCCTACGATTTATTTAATATATAAAATGTTAAGTATATAATAACTTTTTCGAAATATTACAGACGACTAAACTTATTTAATTATACAGAATAAGGTGAAAGTGACGCATACTTTAAAAAAAAAATAATAATCAGATCTCAGGAGATCTAACAGACTATATATTAAGAGAAGAACCGGATGTGTCCCACAAATAGGTTAATGTTCGTATAAATATTGACTGTTATTATTATGTAAATAAAAGGAAGCCAACAGTAGTCATATAATTGAAATAATCCAAACACAACAAGTCATTGCATTGTTTTATAATAAAAATATATCAACTAACACATTGAAATTTAAATCTATACAGCCACAAAGCAATTTTTAAATGTCTTCACAAATATCATTATACGCTATTTTTTTATTACACCGTGCATGAATTATAATATGATAAACAATATATTTTCTCGTTTTTTCTTTCCTTCATATTATCTCACCCGAATTTCGGAAAACAACAACGAACGCTGCTTTGTGGTGCCGCGATTTAATTAATTAATTTCCAGGCTAATGCACCTCCACGGCATGTGGTTCCCATCCTCTCTTCACGACGCATATATATATATATATATATATATATAGTACACATCGGGGGTACTCACCTTGTGGATGTGTACCGCGCCCGACAAGAGCTCTCTCATCACGAGAGAATGCACAACTATAGCATCAAGATGTACCCTCTCTCAAGAGTACTGTATATTCTGCCTGTTATGTTGCATATATGCGGCCTGAGTAGCCTCATGTGATGCTATAGAAGAAATTACATTTCTGTTCGTGTTGAGAGAGAGAGACTGTGAGGGGAAGTAGTGGTACTACATTCTGATATATTTAATTATGTTACAGGCGGTTTGTTGTAGTTGTGGTGAGAAACACAGGATATTCATAGAAGTCGAATTTATTAACAAGTGGAAAACAATGCTCTGACTTAGTAAAAATTTTCCGAAACAACAGAGCCGAAAGATTTGTGTAGTATAACTCGTGGGCATCTGTAGTCGTTGGCGCAATCAAAGTATGCATTTTTATAAGGATGATTTAATTATTGTAATAAACTTGTGATCTAAATTAACCTAGCATAATTACACACCTAATTAAAACGACTATGCTACAATACATTGAATCAATAGAAAACTAAATAATATTTAGCTGGTAAAACATCAATTTAGAAAAATGTAGATAAAATAAAATGAAAATTGAAAAAACAACATAAATCTTCAAAACAGATGCTAACAGAAACGAAATCTTTATATTTATTTGTTTGATCCAAAACAAACAAACCAATAAAGAACCGCGTAATGTTTCTATAGCAACATTTTGTATTAATCAACTCTTTTCAAATGCACAGTGGCAAGAGCGAACTGAAATGTCATATTTTATCTTCCAGATCACCTCTGAGTCAGGGCAGATAAAACTTAATAGTCTTAAAAAACTAAATTCCATTATTCCATCTCTGCGCGGTCAATTTTGACAGTTCAATGAGAGATAGACGAAGGTGAATTCGACTGATTAGGGGGAAGGCTCGGGTATCCGATATTCGATATATTTCGCCAAAATTTTAAAATCAGTCATGACGAAAGGAAAGGTGGGAAAAAGGCAGTCGTATGAGATTCAATAATAAGTGAAAATGAGCTCCGGGTCAGTAGGTAAATTGCATCCTTATGGCGTTTGAAAAACACCTGCTGATCATGAAGGAAGAAATTAATCCTAACTATAATATGAATCACAGAAGTATTACAAATATTATATAAACTGTTTGTGTTTTAATGCATATTATGCTATTCTACATGATATGATGGCGGAGGAATAAATATAGGAAGGAAGAAATAAGGGGTTTAGAGAGATTTACAAAAACTTTTTTCATCAAAACAACCAGAAGCGTCCGTCGGCTATATAGTAAACAGTTCATAAATGGCACCTGTCTTTTCTATAGCTCTGTATAGGTTGCACATTCTAAAAATAAACTAGAATTTTTTTATAAAGTTTAATAAGCTTTTTTAATAATAAATACACTAGTGTTTCATAAAGATGACTAGTATTTGATGAATTTAATTAATAAGTAAACCTATAAAATAGATTTATCAAACAAAGTGCATGTATACCGGATCATAGGTTTTTTTAAACTTATATTTAAACTTTTATAATTTTATTATAACTTATATTTTTAAACTTATATTTAAAATTTCAACTAAGTATATCCTGTACAATGTTTTCAACTTGATTAATATTTGGAATAATATATTTTAAGCTTGCTAATTTAATTTTATATTAAACGACATCAATTATATTGAAGCATTATTGCTATGGTGTAAACCCCTCGTTGTCTCGGATAGCTAATATTATCAACCGTGGTCAATCTCAAACCAAAGAGACTTGATTTAATTTTGAGAGATAACATTATTGATTTAATAGATATAAAATATGACGTTAATTTTAATGTATATAATACATACATCAGGAAAACATCACCGTCAAATGTTTAGTCATTTAAGGAGATTTTGTATGAACACTTGAATTATAATATTAATATATCATAAAACGTTTGTATTGCATACATGCAGGAATCAATCTCGATCATCAGAAATTACAACTAAAAATAAAGTTCAGTGAAATATAGTTAAAATACTTTTAAATGTTACTAACACAGAGAATTACTATAGGCACAATATATGCCTATATATTATATAATAAAAATGAACCTATTCTTTGTGTAAAGCTCTCCTATAAGGAACTCAAGACAGTTCCAAAAAACAGAACATGTTACAAATTGGGGACTTGGGGGGTCTTCGATTTATTTGCAAAACCCGCACACAAAAGACAAAAAAAACAAATCTTGTTAATGTGCGTTTATATATTATGCTGTATTGCAATTCCACGGGCACTACAATGTTTTCTTATAGTTATTTAGAACATGAAAAGAATGGATACAACACTTTTTATACGATACATAAGATACATAAGATATTTGGCTAAAACCGACAACACAAGTTCTATTACTTAACTTAATTTAAAAAAATAACGTATACAAATGAAATCAATTTTGAAATTGTCCAACTGATGATGGAAATTCACTGCTATATAAAGGCATCACACATATAATTGTGTTCTGCTATATATTTTACTCGAACTAGATATAACATTACTCGATCTGCAATGACTATAACAATTCATATACTATACATGAAAGATGGCATCGCTGTATTTTAAATGGACACAATTTTTGATATCTGTCTTACATTTTCTAATACAAAATGCGGGCAGTATTCAACCGTTGTGACTTATTGCAATTATATGTAGAAGGTGGAAGTTCAGAGTGAGAAATGGTGGTACAGAAATCACCGAAGTGTACTACAGAAGTAATATATAGATACATTATATAGTGACAGAAAAGTAAGGGGTACCAGCTACCTGCGGGTAACACATCAACTATATAATACAGATTATTCAACCACATATATAAGGTAACAGAGACAAAGAACAGATCGTAAAATATAAAATTGTTCACATGACTTTCTTGACCAGTATCAACGTTATAGTTATGGAAAGAAATATGTCTTTATAAACGTGATTAAAAAATTGTAGGTATAAAGGGCATTCCTGGAATTATTCATAAAAAACCATATTTCAAGAAAACAAGATATTATATTAATTTTCAGTGCTTTGTTGAAATTACTTACTATGGTTCCTAAGATTTCACGCTCTTATCACTCTTGAGTATTTATTGTTTTAAAATGTAATTCATAATTGTTAGATTAATATTAAATGTGAAATTATTTAATAATTTTATTTTTCAGAGAAAAAAATCTCAAATGTGAGAAATAAGGTAAATATTAATGCATAACTAAAATAACGTAAATTGATGTTTGTCAAAATTGAGATAGAGCTAGTTACTTATATATGTAGAGCTTTCGCATGCACCCGGTTGAATTGAAAAGTAACATTGCCCTACTCTTAGAAACACTGCCTCTTTCTCCATGGTTCATTTGGGGTATTCGATTATATCACAACATTATGTAACAGTAATTATTTTCAAAAGTATGTTAATCGCAACTAAGTATGCTAAAAATTCTTAAAAACAAGGCGACTCATTCCTTTTTTAATTCTCAAACTGGTGAGTTAATTTATTGATTGATCTTAATAAAATACACCGTCGTCTGTCACACTCTTATCTAACTGACTCACGCTGTATCGACCTTACCAGTGAGATGAAATGATGTAATCGTAGCGCGTGTCTGCATTATTTTTGAAAAAGGTGAAAAAAGTTTAAATGCTCGTATTTAAAATGAGATCAAAGCAGTATCTCAAATTATTTGTTAAAGTTAAAGTGAAAACAAGAATCTATAATACAATGCGTTCTAGTGTGTGTACAAACAATGTGGAGTTCCTGCGAAGGCTGGACATCTTTAGTGTCATCATTTACAATAATTACAATTGTGTTCAATGTCTTAGTGACTTTTCATAACACTCAAACAAGGCGGTTTGCTCACTCCATATTAAACTGAAAATTCTATTTTTAATTAGGTCTGTCTGATATTTGATCAAGAATAGACTTGACGATAACCATAATAATAAACATTTCACAAAAATGTTGATCAGAAATAATAAAACTTACTACAAATGATGTAAATATATATATGTACATACTACATTTTTCTTCCAATTAATTATGTGAATATCAAATTTATTTTCTCCATATAATAATGTCTATATTTATGGTTATATATAAAAAGAAAAAATTGTAAACTGAACAAATTCAAAATATAAATGTGGGATAACATGTGAACAGAAATTGATTTAATACAGATATTGTCGCTTTTATGTGTCAGAATTATTTTTGAAGTCACAGAAGTCACATATTATATCCAAATTCACGAAATCCCTGCGGAGAAATCTGAATTCAATACATTAATTGTCATGGCTGTTCTGTGAATTATATAAGAAAACGTGAAATACCTAAATATGTATAATAAATGTATGTATGTACATACATGTATCTAAATATGTATAAATACTTATATATATATATATATACGTATGTATAATATAATCCGTTTTACTAGCATTACAAATAGATAATAGAGTTATGGTATAAAATAATCTATAATATCAGGTATTGAATACAATACAAAAATATATAATTTTTCTACGACATTCAAGAACCTACTAATAAAAAACATGTAAAAATGGATGTAGCAATGAACTAATTTGGTAAAGAAGATACAGTTTAAGTACATTTTGGCTATGAAGTTATATACATTTCGGTCAATATAAAGGCTGTGTAACCTTAAAACAACCACACTATATTATACTAAAAGTTGATGACCTAAATAAATTTTAAAAAGCCTTTAACATTACATTTTAAATCTTTCGTTACAGTATTTGTTTATACAGATAGATCTCGAAACTTTAAATTATGGTGAAAATCAATAAGCGAACTATATAATATATATATTATGTGAATTTTAGAAACGTGGTGTTAGGAAAGTTTTGGAAGATTATGTACACGACCTTAGAATTATAAACTGTACACATAACGCAGATAGCATTATTAGCCATATCATTTTAGTTAGCAGCATTTTAACTCTGAAGGAATTATACCCATAAGTGTTCGTAAAAATAAAGTTGAACAGGGTATTATAGGGTATGCACGATTATGTACCACGGTATATCTTATGGGAGTGCAAACACACACGTAACTTAGCAGAGCTAAACTATAATGATAAATCCAGAAACCAGGAAGAGATATAAAAACCACACACCCATATAGCTCCTCTACGCAGGCGTTATATAGTGTACTATATAATCTTACTGACGATGTTAACTTATTTAACAAAACTGATGCCGATCTTTAATCTATAATATAATCTGGATAATCGCTAAAAAGAAATTCACACAAACTTAGTTACTTAATATAAAAAGTAATGCAATAAAAGCCCAAAACAGTTGTTGCTTTTACACCCATATTACAGACTGTCAAGTTATCTCGGGTGAGTCTGTATTAGAAGTGTATATCTTATAATGCTACCGGCGCGGTGCCATGTGTGAGAAATAACGTCGAAAGAACACTCTCCCGCCTGAATAAAAATGTAGTTAACAATAATTAGTACCAATAAATTCAGTTCTATCTAAATAGGTTTCCAATACTATGTTGCATGGATGTTTAGCTGGCTCAGTCTATATCGGATTATTGGCTGGGTATTACCAGAAGGTTATTTGTATTAATGTAATGATAATATAGGTAAGACTCTATTGCCCACTCACTATATTATGTTATACACGAAGAAATGTGTTAATGTCACATAGTGTTAGCGAATTCTAGCTGAACCAAATCAACAACCTGGCCTTATTTATTTGAAAGATATATATTATTAAGTTACAGTATAATTACAAGAATAAGTTTTTCAAAATAACAAAAAAATATATTTGAAACGATGTATTTATTGTAATAATAGAAAATAGGCTATGTATACACTATACATAATAAATAGAACACTATTGTATGGTTATAGTGAATTTGATGTATAATGATGCTCAAATTTTTATTTTTTATCATTTAACAAATGATAATTTATTTTGAATGTCCTGAACAATTCTTAAAGCATATTTAAAATCACCTGAATCAGGTTACTGGTGAAATGTGTGATACTACTCATAAGTAATACAGAGGATAAATACCTTCCGATTTACGTCGATGCTATTCCAAGCGAGTTGGAAGTTTCGAATATCACTGTAGCTGATGATGGCGTCTTCATCGTTCGAGTAGAAGAGGGAGAAGTTCTCCATAATGATGGCTGCAATGGGGATATAAAACTTTCATGATTAAGCTGGATTTATGAATGGATACTTTTTTTAGATAAATACTTCAGTACAACAGTTTAGGACAGTTTTTATACGCGATAAAAAAATATACTAAATATTAAAACAAGGAAATAGAAGCTAATGTTAGAAGTACGGAGTGGTTCCAGGAAATTGGATTATATTAGAAAGACTGAACTTATTATTAATATGAACTCATTATTATTAAAAAATGGATTATAAAATCAATTGTAATTATTGTGAAAACATAGAATACATAAATGATCCTGACGTAGATGTAATGTTGTGTCGTAGGCAATTAAAAAGTATATAATATCATAAACATGAGGAAGATTAACTTATCCGGATCAGATGTGAATTAACAGGAAAACATAACTTACAACAAATTATTATCTAATTTTTTAAGACTTTGAAGATTCAATATAGTTTTCAAAGATTATTTCAAAACTGAAAAAAACACTCCCATTTTTTCTATCCAAGATGTTTCCCACGATTTTCCTGGAATTTATACTCGCAGAACCAACCTTATTTTACCACTAACCCTATTTTTAATGTTAAATTACTATATTATTTAATTTGCCGTTCTTTTTTTCAGATGAACGAGGCCAGGTTACACATGACTTATTACACCCACCCATGTCACGTCACTGCTATAATTAAAATAATTAAAAAATCACAATTGAATAACAATAAGCGACTTTTAACACACTAGACCATGACTTAATAATACATAAAGGTGGAAATTCGGTAACACTTCGATCTTATGAAATAGTCACATCAAATAGTTCACTAAATTTACAATCCACAGTTCACAATCCATTCATATTATTTTAATATTAATAATTTAAAAACAAATACATACCAAAAATTCAGAACTATTAATTTAGTTAGAGAATTATCTAAATGGTTTGAGAAATCTCTCTGATATCCCAATCAGAGTTCAATAATATCTCAATATTACATGGAGAAATCTCTCTTTGATAGCCTCTCATGGTAAATGTTCAAAATCCAAAAGTGACAAAATATCAGCTAACATCCACATAAAAAAAACTATCTAACAAAATTTTAATATAAATAATATTTTTTGCTATTTTATCTCCTACAACTGTTAATAATTACTGTTTAGTGCATACAATATTATCATAATATATTTTATTTCACTTGTTTATAAATATCCTTGTAAAATGTGTTTTGAAAAAATTGAATACAATAGAATAAATAATGTTGGCCGGTATAGTATGACCATCAGAGTATGTTAGCGTATGTGCTAACTGTTTCGCTGTACCCTTCCTAATTGGTTCAATTGATATCGATTGTACGGCCAACAGTGAAACCCCATTGCTATATATACTGTATATCAATATGAAACACCCATCGCCGCGTAGAATTTTTTTGCCGAGTAAAGGGGAGTTGTGTGTCCCGCTATTATTTATGGTAGTCCCTGATAGCCCCCGATCGTCGTGGATACGCCCGGGTTTAGAGGGTTAACAAGTTCCCCCTTCCTTAGAACCCCCTCCCCCTCATACACGCTCCGGCCAACTCACCGACCAGCACATTGAGCATGATGTAGGTGATGATGATATAGAAGGAGCAGAAGTAGACCAGCGCGGCCTGAAAGTTTCCGCAATTGGTCTCCCAGAAGTTGTCCTTGATGACGCAGAAGGGCGGCTGCACCATACAGTCGTGCATGATCTTGTTCCAGTCCTCCCCAGTCACGATGCGGGTGAGGAGGGCGATGCCGCGGAAGGTGTTGTGGAAGTTGGCATGTCGGCCGAGGTCTTCGCCGTACTTGACGAGGAGGTGGGGGAACAAAAATTATCGGGTAGAAATTACAATGGACATTATTAGGGGTGATCAAGGTTTTCAGGTTTTTCATAGAAATTTAAACAAAGTTTATGTTATTATTTTCAGGAAAAAATCAATCAAAGATACACTAACTCACTTTTATTTTTTACTAACAAATTAAAGTTTGTTTTAAATATATATAATATAGTTCATGCCAGGGGCGTTTGTACTTCGCAACAAACTTTAAAAAAAGTGAGGTAAATTTAGGACAATCTTAACATGTACCCAAATATAACGCCTTGTAATTTTATTTAAATCTACTTTCTAGTGTTTTGCTGCTGCATTTCTTACTTTTAGTACTAATATATAATTGGGAGGCAATGCAAGTCGCCTGATTGCTAATCTTTTCTTATCATGGAAAGAATTTATTTATATTTCTAAAATTAAAAACTCCAATCCAATACTTACCTATAAACTTTCTAATAATTGCAGATAAATAATGATATGATAATATAGCAACTCCTAATATTGTTGACTTTTTAAACATTTTCTAGGATTCCTTGCTGAACTGCTAAACTTATTTTAGAACATAGTTACTATAATTTAAGTTTTTAATAAAAAGTTTTAATATAACCATAAATTAAATGACTTTAACTTTATTTCTTTTCCAATTTCTGATGGTAATATTCACTTTAAAATTTCACATACTTGTTTCTACAGTAATTAATTCGTTTTACCAATTTTTGAATCAATATATCTATCATAGATACTCTCTTAGTTTTAATAAACTTACTGAACGATGTTTCAATATAAACTGCATAATTAATTTTTTTAAATATTTTTCCCCTAAATAAACAAATTAAATTAATAAATAATTTGATGATAATATTCCTGATCTTATAAAATATTGGATTCTCTTAAACCCAATAATAGTCAGGTCAGGTTACTAAAGAACGTATTCATCATATTATGACCAGTCTCTCTTATGATAATTCTTCTAATAATATTTTTCAAATTTTATTCATTGTTTAAAAATTAACCAATTTCAATTTTAAAATTATGATCTTCAAAGTCAGTTTAATTTTATTAAAATAAAAGATGACATTTTATATAAAAATTAACAATGCATAATTTTTAAAATCATTTTAAATAAATTGTTTAATAATAACCATGACATTTCTAATTTTTTTGATGATGATATTTATAATGTTACAGTTTCTAGTGATAAAAGACATTTATTGCCGCTATCTTTCACAAACAAGCAAACTGAACTGTAATCTATAAAACTTATATTAATCAATAAAAAAACCATATAACGACTACTTTCATTAACCTTTTACATAAAACTCTAATATTTTTAAATCAATTGTTTTAAGACTATCATAGCTCGGGTAGAATCACTAAATTTTCAATTATAATTTTTTGTCCATCAGAAATAAATATTTCTAATCAGATTTATTTGTTTTTTGGCATTAATTGCATGCCATATGGGTACTTCCAATACTAATGGACATCATGCTGCATTTACTAAAAAAAAATTATATAACAATCAGTGGTTCAAATGTAATGATAAAATCATTTGTGAAATAAAATTGGCTCATGACACTTTACATAATAGTGTAGCTTACTTGCTCTTCCACCATCAAATAGTTCAGTTGTTTGTTAAGGGAAGTGGGACAGTTGCACGTGCTGACATCAATTTAAAAACGCCACTGAGGGTCCTTAGCTTCCTCCACACCGTCATAAAAAATGACTTTGGATTCTTTTATAGCTTAGACTGTCAGTTGGCTGTCGTTTTTCTCTTTCCGGCTCTTTCTAAGCATGACAGGCATGACTTACCATCATATCGTGTTCTAGACATGTTGCATTCTGTACAAGAAATACTTGGATTTGTTGTGTTATTTTTTTTAGTCTTGTTGGTACAAATATTTTATAGAACCTGTGTTTGTATTATTTATTTTCTGAATATTGCTCTTTTTTGTTCTTTTTCATTTCATACGTATTTTTGAAATATTTATCGTTATCAGAATCCTGCCTATAATTATTAAATTGAAATTCCATGACTTTTTTTATCAAAATTAAAACAATAAAATTAACATGCCGTGACTTTTCCAGGTTTTCTGTAACTGTATGAACCCTAAAGATAGATGTTTGAATAATTAGGATACGAATATATATATATACAGGGTGTCCACGCTATTATCCAAATCGAATTCCCGGTTTTTTCTAGGCTAATACTTATCCTTTTCCTGTTTTTTCTCTACCAATACAACTACTTAATGACAGCTAAGCAAACCAGGGTTACTTAATTTTCTGCAGTCATAATGGGTGTGCTTAGTGTAAAAGAAGTCAATAATAGTATAATACACGATTATGCAACAAAAAAGCGATGTTAGTTGAAAATGATAAAAGTCACATATATTATCAATTATGTAATAAAAAATGGGCAAGTGCCAACATATAATTAAAACAAATACACAACAGAAATATCAAAACCAATTCCCGGTTTTCATTCTGTAAATAGCTAAATTCCCGTTTTTATCTCTCTTGAATTCGCTAAATTCTAGTTTTTTCCAGGTTTTCCCGGTGGCTTAAGCATTTTACAGGTTTTTCCCGGTCGCGGACACCCTGATAATATCTAGAAAAATATATGTTAGAATAAATATCTACTACAAACATCCATTTCCATCTACTATATATATTTGCAAAAAATATTACGGGTTCAATTACCCTATTGTGTATTTCAACAAGATTGGAAGAACAATTATTTTTTGTCAATCGAAGCGTTAATTTAAAACATAAACACCTTAAATTTACTCTTCGATTGACAATTTTTTGTACTGATTGATTTGCCTTCAGCGATTTAAGAATATTGACCAAGGCATCATTATAGCAGTGTACTAATATGAACAGCTATAGGATATCTACATTTTTGCACAATCCGAATGTTTTATAAAGAGGACGCTCAGAGGACATCCAGTTAAAGAGGAGTAGGCTGCCCAGAAATTATTTCCTGAAAACCATAGCAAACCGAGAGAAGCGAAGTGGAGTGACTGTGAACTGTAGAGTATTGTTACCTTGACAGAGCCGAAGACGATGACTCCGGCGAGCGCATAAACGAACATTAGGAGGAACATTCCGGTGATGATGAAGAGGGACTTCATCATGGACATGACCACCGTGAGCATGAGCATCTTCAGGGTCACCTGAATTATTAGGGGAGGGGGCGGGCGGGTTATAGTTCTTTCGTACAGGATAGAGATGTTGTAAGTCGGGGAAAGAAGTACCGATTCTACTGAAATAAGATACTGATAATGTTGCAGTCATAATGGTTAAATAGGAAAACTTTTCAGGCTCAGTTCAGTTGGAGTAAAATCGAATTCCTTAACATTTTCCCTGACTAAAAATCGATGTATACATGATCATTTATAGGAAACACAGGAAATCGATATAGAATACTGTCTCAAATTCACACGCTTCACTATGCTATGTTTTTAAAATGGTAAAATTTCAGATGCGTCATAAAAAGCACTTTGAATAATTCCGAACGTGCTTTAGTGCTAATGTTTTGGAACAGTGTATAGATAACCAGGCTCAATCAATTATGTACAAAAAGTAAGGTTTACCAAAAGTATATTAGTATATTAGTATATTATATATTATATAAAGTAAGTTATCATACCGATGTCAAATATTATTTCCTAAATTTGTTTCAGAATTTACTATTTTTAATTTCTAGACATAGACTGATGAAACATGCGTTGTTTTGCTTTTACACATTGATAATCATTTTCAACAAATATTGTTTTGTATAAAGATGGTCAGTCATCCATCCATTGCTATTAGATTTGATTATATTTTTGATAACTTCTAACTGAAACGTCTACATCGAATAAATAATTAATATTAAGAAACTTTCTTATCTGAATGCTGTAAAAGTTATAAACCAAACATGTAAAACAAAAGTATTATGACTTATAAGCTTTTTCGATCATTTTTAACCATAAAACAACCAAGGCGTGGATCAGACCTGTTTAAAAAGTCATCTACCAATCTGTCTTTATACTTTTACAAGTACCTGCCTGAAATTTAATAATATTTCTAGTGTATAAAACATATAATCCTGCAAAGAAAAACACATATATAAATTATCGATTAATTTTTTAGCAAAAATGTAAAATATTATATTCCTGTAGTTGAAAAATATGTTTATTATTTAAAAAGCGCAAAAGTCTAATGCAAAATTACAACATTACCGCAATAAGCAATAATATATTTGATAAAATAGAGTATATACATGTTAAGCAAATGTATTATTTAATATTTAAAAAAATGTTAAGTTATTTTTAAAATTTATATATATTTTAACCATTTCTGGAACTAAAAAGTAGCATGTATAATTTTATCCCATTAATTGATAGAATTCATCGAGATAAATTGAATTAAATGTGTCTTAATGAAATCGCGCGTGGTTCAATTTGACCCACTTATCGGTAGTTCGCATGGGAGTACTATATGGGTCAAATAGACAAACTATGCTATCCCTTTTTAACATACATTTACTAAGATGTGAAACTTAGTATAATAAGCGTTATCAGCTTACGTGTTTTCCTGTGATGGTGAAGAATCGGAGGACGACAATAAACCAACCGAAGTCGTTGCTCATTTTGCGATTGGGCTGAATAACAAGTGGTAGTGCACTCATTACATGTTACACATAATTCCAGAAATCGGTTAATACAGTAGAGCAATGCAAACTAATATAAAACTGTATTTAAAATACTGTTTGAAAATGGTTATATGATATAAATACTATATACAATATGCGCAGTCAAAGTTAGGCTGTCGAAAGACCTTCTTAGCAAAGTGAAAAAAGTGATCGAATTACAACAATCTAGTTAAAATTACATTGTATATATTCTATTCAATTTTTTTTTAATATACAACTTTTAATTAACTAAAGCTTTAATAAAATCAAAATTGCTGAGCATATTAAAGATATATAGAAAGATACATTTACTATATTTTAATTATTTCTTATTTTAATTACTTTATTACAAAACACCGTAAACTTTTCAGCAATATTTGTATAATATCGTATTTCAAAATTAATGTTAACTTTGGACGTTACAGTCCTTTTGAGTAGAAAAACTATATACAGTATTTTAAAAATCACGATTTTAATGAAACCCAACAAGCGCAACGCGAGGCAAAAATTTGAATATATACATTTTAATGAGCCTATTTACACAAAGCGACAAACCTGAAGTTAAAATGATTAAACTTTTCTGCGACGTCGAGCGACAAAATGCACATTTATCAATGCAAACAGGTTGTAAATGATGTAGAAACATCACGTCGTGTTGGTGAGAGCTGAAATTAAACCTCCGCTTGATGGGAACATACCTTTACTTTTCTGAGAAATTATATGCCGCTAAAACGTTAGTATAGTATCGGAAAAGAAAATTTATATTCGACTCCTGACTATTTGCTATAATAAGGTGCAGGGTCTTTTAGATGTGAGTTCTGTGAGATCTGGTCACTAAATAAATGATGAATAAACTTAATTAAACATTGGACTAATTTAATGATAGATTTTTCCAAAGTTTTCATTGTTTATTTTTACTATTTTAAAAAAAGTAGGAAAATTTATATGTTTTTTAGGTTTTATGTGAAGCCTGTTGGTAGTTTTGGTCAATATGGTCACAATAAAATTAGATTTCATAAATTTCCTAATGTTAATCATCAAAATGCTCAATACAAAAATGGCGATAGAATTTTTAAATAAACCAATCAAATTTTATTAACTAAGCATATACAAAACATACAACTAGAATAAGTCACTAATAATGCACATAATTAGGGGACAGATGTTTGTTAGCCTCATGGTCCCCAGTGCAACCTGCTACAATTAAACCGACAACCCACCGCATTAAATCAATGAACCATGCCACCCTAAGCAATATAATCTAATAGTAACGAAGATCACTAATCAATATCTCCGTTCCCGACGAAGCATCAAACGGTACACTCACCCCACTCTCCGGCATCGAGAAGTGCATGAAGATCCAGATGACGCCCAGCACCGTGACCAGCATGTCGAATCGGTTGCGCCGGGACTGCCAGTAACCGCAGAAGGACAGCGCCATGATCTTCAGGTAGACGTCGAAGCAGAAGAGGACGGTGCAGCTGGCCGCCAATGTCGCCAACAGTTTCGTGCGCCACTGGTAGCCATCAATGGAGTCCACTGTGTTCCACTGAGGTGGGGAGGGGAGGCAGATGTATGTAGTTGAAGAGTTTTCTCTCGAATACTTGTGACTGTGCTAAGAGTGGGTCCAACTGATGACATTTGCGGCGTGTGGGAAATTGTTTTGCGTATCCGTGTTTTTATAGCCTCTAACTTATTCATTCCAATTGAAACTTTGTATTCACATACTGGCTAAGCAACAAATATACAAATTGCATCAAAAATAGTATAATAATGATTTCATGACAGTGTATTTATCTCTATTACGAACCTCATGTAATACGTATATTATATTGTAATGTTGACGTTTATGTTCTTTCATATTAAAATTTAATCCCAATTCAATTCGGGAATTTCTAATAATTATGTCACAATCTGGGGAAGAAAATTCCTATCAGACAGAACCCTCTTGTCAAAAAAGGAAATAAATGATATCTAAAAAAGATTTAAATATATGAAAATGTTTTAAGATTGTAAAAGGTAAATAGATTTATTATAAATATTGTTAATGTAAAAGGTGAAAGAAATATTGTTTGTAAAATATAAATAATCGCACATTTTGACATATTTTAAATTCGAATTCATATAAACTTGATATGCAAAAAATAGACGCATGAAGGTTGTTAATATTCAAAATAAAAAAATATCCGAATTTGTGAACTTTTTTGTAAAAAACTAACAATTTAGATTTATGTCATATACATATATATATATTTAATTTAAATAAACCATATTTTTGAATATTTACCATTACGGAAAGATAAAGAAACTATGAGATGCAAATATTTCCCATCTATGACGCATCACTTTGCACGCGTATATTGTTAATCAAAATAGGATATTTATTAATTTTAAATCAGTAGATCAAATTAAAAATTACTAATCGACCAGGCAGAATAGTCTTATACTAATTAATCAATCAAGCAAGTTATCATATTATACATAATATTTAAACAAATCCAAGTCAATCTGATTGGACCAACCAGCCAAGCAGTAGAATAATTGTACTCACAGGATAGAAGAGCAGTGCACAATTGGCCAGCACAAGACAGGCCGTGCAGCGCTTGAAGATGATGTTCTGGGTGATGTCGTACATGAGGCAGCGCACCTTAATAAACCGGTTCTCCATTGTGTTCTCGTTCACCGGGGCCGTAGAACTGTTCCCCGGTTCCTGCCGCATCTCTGATAACGGGGGGGGGGGGGGTACATTCAAGTGTTACCTGGGCATAAAAGAACCCACTTTTTAACCAGCATACGTATGTCTCTACAAGCATACGCATCAATAAAGAAAGCCTTATTCCTCTACAAAGTTAGAAAACGAACATTTTAAAGTTGAAGATAAGTCACATACGGCTTGTAAATTGCAAACAGTCCGGATTGATAGAAAATGCTGTAGACTAGACAGTATGTAAATGATGCTGAATTTATATATATATATTAAAAATTATTGAATTAAAACTCAAAAAGTAAAAAAAAATTGCTATTCGCCTGGACGGATAGACATTTCTGCAATTATTTTTATTCATAGAAAAAAACCGGGTATCAAATAAAAAATATATAAAATTAAAAGTTAAAAATATTTAAAATTTGCTATCCGTCCGGACGGATAAATGAACTAAATCAACTAACTAAATTAATTAACTAAAAAACCTTGTTTGTTTACAGTTTTCGTTGTATTTAAATTTTTATAAAAATGTGTCTTTTTGTCTTCGTTAATTTGGTTTTGCTCCTTAAAAATAGTGTATGAATAATATTTCCTATTCGTCAAGACGGTTTGCATACCGTCTACTTTTTCTAGACGGTTTGCGTCTAAATTTACAAACAGTCGCTAACGTATTGTATTAGAAAATTGCATTAACAACTAAATATTATAAAATTATAATACTAATGATAAGTAGTTCCTGATGAGGAATGAAAAGCTCGAAACCGGTAGTGCTCTGTCTCTCCGCTGTTTGTACTGGCTCTGCGCTTACTTATTTACATCATAGTTTGTGTCATATTTCTTATAATTTTATTTAATTTCACGACTTTTCTTAAGACCTTAAATGAATGTTTATGATCTAAAATAAGTGTTCTATGAAAAAAATAGCGCAGAAATATTGTGAACACTTGGCATTATATAACAAGGAGCAATTTTCATAGAATCTATTTTTCATGACTCTAAAATGAATAATATGTATTTTAATTGTTCAGAATGCTAACATTCCATGACTTCCTGGAAAAAGTGTAAAATATCGACAGGTTTCACATGAACTTTCATAGTACTAGCATTGCCAAAGTACGTAACAATTGAATGCTCCCAAATGGTCACAACTCACGATGTACACGAGAGGGTATTTCCTTCTGTGTTGAGTCTATCACAAATATGTATTTGAAGTTAATCACTGCTATACAAAGCCTTATAGAAAATCTTGCAAGAATGTCGTATCTTTAGAGTACATTGCAGTTTTGTCTAGTGTAAAGAACAATGCAGTCTATATGCTTACTTGGACGCGGTGGAATATGGAGAGGTTGAGTCAACTTGATGCGTCCCTTAAGATCGAGCCAACGTCTCTGGTCCACCGTCAGGAGGGCAGTACCCTGGAAGAAAAAGTGGAAATTAGCTATTGTACCAGATGATTGAATAGTAAGGTGTTGAGAAAAAGATTTTGAAAGTTTTTGAATAAGTCATGTGACAAACATAGAAAAAAAACACAATAAAAGTGGTCATCAAATTGAAATAAGGCACTGAACTTTTCCTTTAGTTTTAATAATATAGAAAAGGTGGATTCTGCAAAAGTCAAGTGATCAGCAATGACGTTACACCATCCATTACATCTCATAACGTCCTAGAAAACAAAAACATTTTCCTTTATAAAGTAAAGCTTAGAATAACAATAAAACAATTGTTGCAATTTATATATTTTATTGAAAAATGTAATTTAAAAAATCTATAAGTACCACTTAAAGAATTAGATAGAAAAATAATTTTAAAAATGGTATATTTGTTCAATTCGAGTAGCCAAATCTTAACATCATCATAATAACATACTTTATAGATACTATATATATAATATACATATATAGCTTAATATATTGGCGTATTTACAATATGTAAGATATTACTTTTATCTTGCATATTATAAATTTTAAAAGCGTTATGGGCAAATCTCGGGTAGCTATATAAATTAGTGAGATTGGCTTCGGCTTATGTCATAATGTCAAAGAATATTTATGGTTAATGAAAATTATCTATTTGTTATGCCTTATACGTATTTTTTTGTCTTTTATGAATATTGCGAACAATTTAAATAGAAAAATAGTTTTTTTAGCATAACAATATCAAGAAAGAAATAAAATAATTTAAATTATAAATGTCGAGATATAAATATTGATTGATTACTTAAGACTAACTAACGACAGAAAATCTACATATTCAAAAAAAGAAAATTATCGATGTTTAATTTTATATAGCTAACGTCAGCATATCTCTTTTGAAAAACTTGACGCTGCTCTTAGTTAAAATAAGTTTTTTTTCATTTGATATGTTAGGATTGCAAAAAATATTCACAAAAAATGAAAACATAAAAAAAACTTTAATACCTTTCTACAGACATCGAAACGAGCCCCCGTATAAAAATTCTGGCGACGCGCCAATGGATAAAGCATGAACGGGACAAGTTTGTTACTAATTATAATTTATAAAGGTTAACGTTTAAAAAAACAATATAAAATGAAAATATGCTGTAGAACAAGCGAAAGCATTTAGTGTAAAGGTATTCAATGATTTTTTAAACGAATAATATACTTTTTCTAAATTAACTATAATAAATTGCACTAATAATGCATTACATAAAACGGTCTAAGCTTTTATCTAGTAAAAACAGTTATTTCCATACCTACAATATCATTGAAGACTTTTATAGAGACACACACGCCATTTAAAAGTTTATAATAAACAAAAAATAATTCCATCAAGGAGTCATACTTTCAAATTTACCTCGATGGGAATATGTTTATTGAACTAGATTAGTACTAATAAGTAATAAGTACGCACTAAGCCCAGTCAGTACATACAAACAGCAGAGAGACAGAGCACTACCGGCCTCTAGCTATTTAGCTCTCCCTAGTCTCCCTGCTGACCACCGGATTGCAAGTAGTGCTTATTAGACCACCAAACAAATCGTCAAAAACAGTAATTTGCATAGTAACATCAGAGGTAGTAATTCGGGGATATCCAAAAAAAAAAAAAGCACACAATGTGTATAATTAACTAGTTTAAATAAGTTTTTTTCACATTATATCATTGTTAGGATTGTCAGTGTTATATTATAGTACATTAACGGAATCAGAAGTGTAACAAGTTGATTCATCGTATTGAAATAATATTAAACATGGTTCCCACCGTTATTCTAAGATCAATTTCAGGACTTTTGCATTACTTCTCCATGGCTTTAATAAAAAATCTAAGATATTTCAAACAAAATGTGTGTTAAGAAAAATATTTTTATACACAACCTAGATAAACTAAATTTTAAGACATTTTTTACAAATGTCCTTCAACACCCGAAAATTAAAATAATATAGTATAAATCTGGTGAATTTGTTGGAAATTTTCAAGACGCTTTTCATGATTTTCCATGACTTTTCAATAATGCTCTTTCCCCTATGATATTTGCAAGTTTTTCAATGACCGTGGGCACCCCGTTAAAAACGATGAGAGAGGCAGGAAATTATCGTACCTTGTTTTCACTATAATTTGCGATGACCACTCCGACAAATAACGTCAAGCCGATCATGCAACCGATGAAGACGAAGAGATGAATGTAAACTGCGTGCATCTGAAAGAGATAACATCATGCATACACATATGTTATGTTCTACCCCTCAAAAATATAAAGAAATGATTGAAATGAAAATTGAAAATATATATCATTGATTTATACGAACAAACAACCAATTCCAAACTCCATTAAGTTCGAAAAAATCGAATGAGTTACAATTAAACCATACATATTAATAAAATGTCTAAAATTGGAAGATAGCCAATAGAGGGTAGCTAGTCAAGTTTATGGAAATAAATAATAGTCAGCCAAATATGAAGGGAAAAAACAAAACCAAGACCAGATAAAATTATTACAAATTATGTGCAAAAATGTACATTTATATATGAATTACTTAATAATTGATTACGACTGAATTATATTATGAATGACTTTATTATTAATTACGACTGAATTGTATGAATTACCTTATTATTAATTACGATTGAATTATATGAATTACTTTATAATATTAATACATTTAAATAGAATAAAAAGATAGTTAAACTAACAAATCTAGTAAACGTTCTTTTAAGAAACAAACATTAAATACAAATTCATTTAAAATATTATTAGATGAATTCCTTCCCTAACATTTGTCTCCATTCCTCCCTCCTCTCCACATGCTTTCAAATGATTCTTAGATGAATTCGTTCCATAAATGTTGTCTCCCACCCTCCACTCTCCTCTCCTCCATCTGAGTATGATTTATGGTAACCCCCAACCCATGTAAGTGAATAAGGTTTCACAATTTTAAATACTTTTTTGTACTAAAAAATGATATGACTATGCGTATAATGTAATGTGTACATTAAGCTTTAAAATATATGGCTTAAATTACGAAATTAGCAATACCGTTTGCGTACTTTACGGCAAATCATTATATAGTATATGAACAGTTAGGCTGGATATTGGAAGTAGTTTCAAACATATATATATATATTTAAAGCGTAACTATGCTTTCTGAAAAGCACATTTCGAAGAAACCTTGCAAATTTAGTGAAGATATAATATCGGTGCATAATATGTGAAACCGAAAGTTCGTTATATAAATACTTATTTCCTATTCATGAAAGATGTTTCCAATGATTAACTACAGATGTGATTCAGATGAAATGACTAATTGTAGCGTTATGAATAATAATCACGGGCATTATTTGAAGATGCCGTCCTATCTGAAATGTTCTTTACAATAAAAAGTATAGCATATAAAGGAGAGCATAATATGTTGATTCACTTATAAATTATGGTACAACTATTTATAAAATATTCATTTTACTATATAACTAGGTAAGAGGCAAGTTAAATTGCATATGCATGTGAAATGCACATTCTGTGTTCTAAATTTCCCTTTTGATATTATTATTAGTGTATTATATATATTTTACCGAAAAAAACGTTTAAGAAAATTGAGAACATATTTAAAAATAGCAAAAAATAATTTAGCTTTTTGTAGCCTATATTCTCATATCAGTAGCATGTAAATGTCTATTATAATCTTTATATAATATATTTCCCAATTTTGTTATTAAAATATAAAATAGTAAGCTATAACTTAATAAATGCATTATATATCACTTCTAACAACAGTCTAAAACTTAATGTAGAATTATATTATAGAGTTAAGCTATTCAAAAATCCACATTAAAAAATAAATCAAAAACTATTAAAAAACAACCGCATTCTCCAAACTATTCTTAATAGTAAGAAAATAATAGAGTGCCATCCGACTGTTTATTTCAAAATCCAAAAATGTTACATAGATCTAAATCCAGACTAACAATTAAACCCCAAAAACTTAACAAACATACAATACAAATCAGCCAGCAATCTTTTGTATTAGGCACGTAAAAATGTAAAACGTTTATGACCATGTAATCGGATCTAAAATATATAGCTGATTTATGAAATTAATGTAATGTTTATTTATTTAATCTTGCGATATTAATTAATTTAAATAACCTAAAATTATCGGCCGGACAAATGTATATTAAAAGAAAAAATTGATAACGATACATGATGAATAAATACGTTATTTTGTACGTGCCTAATATATTATGAAAGTTCGTTTATAAATCCACTACACAACATCGCACACAGCACAAGCCAAACCTCACCGGTCCAACTCGCTGCTTGATAACGTCACGGATCTCGACCCAGCCCTCGAGTGACATCACCTCGAAGAGGGTGAGCATCGCGTTGCCGATGTTGTCGAAGTTGAAGTTCCTCGGGTTGGCCCAGACTCGCGGCACCAGGATCTTGGGCTTCTCTCCTTTCAGGCTCAGCTTGGTCACCGAGAGTTCCCGATAGAAGGTGCCGGTGCAGTTCTCCTGACGAAGACGAGAGTAACGGAAGTGACGAAAGCCGAGTGACGAAACTTGTGGACGACTGCCTGCCTCCTTGTGTTCTATCTTTAAGTTATCTTATTTTATCGTTTAATAAGAATTCAGGCCATCAAACAGCCGACAACGAAATTTCTTAAAGTTATAAATAATCTCAGCGTACAGTTAGTAAAATACTCAATAGAATGTGATTAAATTTCATAATTTTTGGATGCGTGAATTCGAAAAACAAGGAAAATTTTTCCGAAATAAAACTAACTATATATTGAAATATCTCAACAAAATAAAAGATACTTTTAAAAAATCGCTTAAATTATATTCCTTTATGTATTAGATTTTGTCCTAAAATTGTCTTCATTTTTAGATATTGACTATTTTAAAATGTCATTTTAAAAAAGAGAATTTCTAAATTTTGATAAAAATTATATTTTGTTCTCTTTTTAACCACATAAAAAGATGCACAAAATTATTAAAAATGATTTTCAACATATATAATTGTATTATAAACTATAATTGTCTTTATTAGAAAAATAATAAAGGTCTTATCTCTGAGGCAGATCATCATCAATTAAATATATATTAATTATTAATCTTTAGGGGTTTATTTAGTTAAAGTATCAATAACCGCACTACTGGAATATTGATAAAACCCACAATTGCAGATTTTTAAAAGCGGTAGAAATTTGTCGCCTCAAGATTTCATTAAATTTCTAAATTATACCTAATATTTATATTTTGAGAATCATTACGAATTTATATATTTTATTTATATAAATTATTTTAATGTGTAAATATCTATCATACTACTAATAGAAACGCAGTAGTATATTTACTACTACTATATTTAATACTACTGTCTTAATAATATTAAAAAACACAATTGAAGGAAACACAATAATACCCACTTGTGTAGTGATATTCCGATCATTGCAGATGGCCAATTTTCCGCCAAACAGGTTGACACCGTAGACAGCGAAGATGAACATGTTGACAACGAGGAGAACCGATACCTGAATTTAATCGATTGTGAGAGGAATGGGTTAATTGGGGAGAGAGCTACAGTATAGTACAACACGATGTTGATTTGTATTTGTCATGATGAAAGTGTAACAGAAATAGCTATTAGAATAAAAAATGGACTAATTTGAAAACAATTATTATCATTTAGGTTAACAACAAGTAAGAGTAAAAAAACTTATAAAATAAAAAAGTACAAGCTGAAAAAAATCATGGTAATTTTTTTTATTTTTTTTTCTAATTTCTTAATAATGATCACCATAAGCAAATGGTGTAGATTTAAAACACACAAATTGTCTTAAGTCTACACCATTTGCTTATGGTGATCATTATTATCAACAGTCGGGATGCGCTATGGGATCTCCAGTCTCACCAGTAGTGGCTAACACCGTGATGGAAAACATGGAGGAAACTATTCTGCTAAATTCCAATTTTGATATCAGATTTTGGAAGAGATATGTGGACGACACATGCGTCTTGCTTCCTAAAGCTCAACTT